>VOQK01027046.1:30767-42297 GCA_015052645.1 Benitochromis conjunctus
TTCATCACCCAGTTTTCCCACCCTAAAACGTTTCAGTGCTTTCCATTAGCTCCCAAAGTGAATAAACCAGCTTTGTGAAAGGCAAAAAGACAGTCTAGGTGAATGTGGGTATTAGTGTTTAATCACACAACGTGTTTTAAAATCTCTAGAGAAATAAGAGCCTTCTTCATGAGACTTTTATATTTTATATCTAATGTAATTAGATGCTTAAAAAGAACATAACTCCAGTCTGCTATATTTAAAACAAAATTCATTGATAGAATTACTAAGAATAGTGGACCACATTGATTGGTGATCATTTTTATTTGGCTGATTAAGTGCTTGACCCTGAATCCCATTTATTCTATTTGCAGGGTCGCAGGCCATTCATGACATGTTTCCATTCACTGCCTAAGTGCTGAGCTGCTTTCTTCTCCTTATACACATGCACTTACTTCTTTCAGTTTATTTGTATTTAGCTTACCAGATTCCTTAGATTCCTATGCTCTGGATTCAGGTCAGCTATGCATAACGACAAGCATTTAGACTCCCCAGCTGAACTACAGCCCTTCATAAACATATCAAATAGCTTCTTTTTTTGGTCAATGCTTACACAAGACTACCTGAAAAAAATGCCAAGCATGCAAAAAAATGTACGTGTATGTTTGCACATTCACGCACGTGAAATAGTTTCTACTTGAATCTCCTTACGTTCCTGTGTGTGCCAGGCATTTGTCTTGTGAATCTCATGTCCATCTCTAGTTTAGTAGGTCAGGCTGTCACATGAGGAATGAGTTAATATCCACAGGCTGACCTTCCTGCTGTGATTTGACAGACCAAAACCGAAGGGAAGAAAATTACTTGCACAGAAAGGGAGTAGTGAGCAATGAGAGGTAAAAATAATAATAATAATTTTAGGCTTTCACCCAGAAGAAGAAGGTTAGTATTTTCATCAGCAAAGTTCATCAACTCAAAGAGACATTTATCGTAATGAGATGATGTCTTCTAGCTTCTAGAATATAGTAAACACTAACACTTACTGCATTACTGTGCAGTTGATATAGTAAATGCAGCATCTTCATCAAGTAAATGCTATGGTCAGTTGCATCATAAGTTTTTAATGTTTTTAACACTTAAGATCATTTGCATTTTCGTTAGTGAAAGAGAAACCAGCTGGAAGGATTAGCTGATACCCATTTATACATCCAATTGACAGATCATATCGAGGGCCCTGTTTAATTTACAATATCAACCCTATAGTTTCTGCTTTCTGTGCAAGCTGCTTTGCAACCCACCTCCACCATAGCTCCTCCTTGTCTCTGACTTGGTCACTGTTATGTCTCTTATCATCGATGCCTCCTCTGTTCTCTATTGGCGGGCTGGGGTGAGCATGTTACCATAGATGCAAATCATAATCTTCTTTTGACCAATGAGATCATGACTGAAGTATAATAAAATATTACAAAAAGAAATCATGTTTCATGTAGATTCACATTTAGATTTTCAGTGAGACAAAAATGTCTAATTTTAAATTCTTTCAGTTCAACACAATGTTTTTTTTGAAAAATGAAAAATTTGATTTCATGCACTTCATTCCGTTTTTTTCTGGTATATTATTCGTCATGGTATGTTTGTCTTTTATCCCAGCTGTCTTTGATCTGCAGGAGCACTTTCACTCATTTTCTGAAAAATGTCACATGAAACAAGAGTAGTAGGATGCTGGGAGCTGGCAGAAATCGCTCTGAAATTGAACCCTGCTTGGTGCTCTTTGGCCGAAGAAGCTCCTGGATCAGTGATAATCTCCCAGCTGAACCTGGTTTGTGTTTATCGTGACAGCCTTCGAGTCTGCATGCTTTGTCACGTGGCTCGCTTTAGGTCAGGGTTCAAAGGAGGTCACAGGTCAGAGCAGGGAAGAACCAAAGCATGAACTTCCTGTGTTACTCCCAGGCAGGTTATACACAGAGAAACAGAGAGAGAATGGATATATGGTACTTTGGAATTCGGTCTTTGCGCGACACAATTAGAAGTCCAAGACAAAAGTCAAAAACAGGAAAGAAAATAGAAAGGGGACGAGGGGAGTTTCTGTTGTTAGAGCTTCTTTTGGATGCCTCAGCAAGAACATGCACGTGCAGGATGTAGTGATATGTTTAAAAAAAAGCATGCCACTCACACAAACAAAACAAGAAAAAAAAAAAAAACAGGCACACAAACATATACAGGCATGCAACCAATTTTTTCTCCCTGATGTCATATTTCTTCGTCTTCCTGGCATATCAAACATTCATCCGTTCTCACCTTGTCGTTCACTCAGTCACACTCAAACTTTCACAATAGCTGCTGGGCTTATTTCAATCTCACTGCAACTTAAACCTTGCACCCAAGGCCTTGCGATTCATTGTTGCTGAAAGGTAGTTGGCATACAACTCTTCCAAGTGCTGCATATATACCAACCGCACCTTCATCCAGGGCAATTCATCATGATGTCAGACGCTATCAGCAGGCCGTACATTCTTATGGACGTGTGTCACTACGTCTATGTAGTCTACTAGAAGGATTATTGTAAGCCTTTCTTTGCTTCTATGACAAATCCATGTTGCTGTTCTGAAACATTGATGATATTGTGATCTGTATAAGTAATGTGGAGTTGGAGATGTCGTTTTTATTTTAGCTTGTTAACCTTGAACTGATATGAGATGAAAGACTTGAGCTCACTTGGATTGTTTCGCGCTCTCTGTGTTTCTAGTTTGGAAAGCCTGGCCTGTAAGAGTACACGTTAATCCATAGAGTAATTACTGTACGTCACTTGGTTGAAATAGGAATTCTGGAGATTTCCAGGCATTACGGAAGAGCTCCGGATATGTGTTCATTTCAGAGCCATATGGTTGGCATCATTAACCACTCCCTAAGAATTCATCTCGGTTTCCCAGGCAGACCTCCACCTCTTGTAATTCTTAGAAACTGTGGTTGCACACACAGTAAGTCTTTATGTGATTAAGTGCCATTTTACCAGTCCCACAGCCTGTAGAAATAAATCAAGCCAGATTGCTTCATTCATTTTAGGCCAGTAACAACTACACTCTGTCATAAAACATTGTTTTTCAGTCTTTTGCAGTGAAATTAATGGCATTAATCAACCACTGTTTGGAGAAAGCCCACCACAGTTATTTTTTTTAACCAAATTTGGAAGTTGGAATAATGGCATCTTCTTATTTAAAATGTTATATATTGTGGAATAACACTTGGTGATAACAGATTTTATTATTTGCTTTAGATTCTCACAATCTTTTCCTCTTTTTTCCCCATGATTATTGGACATGTATAACACTGACTTCCAACCTTTTTACTGTTTTCACATGTCCTTCAAATTCAACGCCCAGCTTTTTGTTTCCATGAGAGATCTGTGTTTTTCGAAACATCTTTAAATTTCCCTTTGGCACTGCTCTTCCTCTGGCACCCATCTCTCACCCAAAAGCAAACTATCACTAATCTGCTTTCTTCAAGCATGACTAATATGAAAAATATGGGAGGTAATCTGGAGCTCTGTGCATGTGTGTGTTCCTTTTTCATGTTAATCGGAACATTAAAATGGTTTGCTAATCACTGAAATTGTTACATGACTGTGTTGTTGTACGTGCCCGTTTCAGTGTAAAGTCTAGAGTTTTTAACTCTCTGTACAAAGTGACTGTTTTTTGTTTTTGTAGGCAAACACTTAATGAAGTGTTATATGGAAGAGAGTGCAGCAATTTGCAGAATAAAAGATCTACATAAATATCAATGCAAATATCCAATCTTGTTCCTATGTATGCTTTTGGTGTACACATGTGTGTATTTGCTACATTACACACTGTTTGCATTTGCATTTATGCATCAGTGTTGGCCAATAATTCCCTCTGCAACTGTCCAAAAGCCAAGCTTGAGTAGAAGCCACATATGGTAGCGCTTAACAAGAAAACAGTCATTTAATTCCTTTAAGACATCAGTGGTGACCGAAGAACAAGATTCTCTTAATTCTGACTTTAAAAATGAACTGAAAACCCTCTCAAAGGACACACTCACACACACACACGCACACACACACACACACACACACACACACACACACACGTGTGTATTTATATCACTAATCTGCTTATATCCTGGTGAGGACATCTCATTGACATAATGCTTTTCCTAGCCGCTTACCCTAACCCTAACCATCAAAAATGAATGGCTAACCCTGACCCTTACCCTAAACCTAACCATAACCTAATTGTAACCCTGACACTAAAACCACGTTTTGAGTCTCAAAAATGGCTTCAAACTCGTGGGGACCGGGGTTTTGGTAAACTTCCAATTTTTGGTCCCCACGAAGACGTATATACCCGTCCACACACACACACACACACGCACACACGCACACACACACACACACACACACACACTTTTAGGCTTTATAAAAGTCAGGCTAATCTGAACAGATCTGGGCTGATATAAAAGTTAACAATAAATTTTGTATAGTTTTAAATTTAAATTCACTTATTCATCATCATCATTCAGCCTCTTTGTTATTTGATCTGTATTTTAACACAAGCACTTGAATCTTGGCTCAATGCGACAACTCCCCAAATTAAAATCAAATCAGGCTGGAAATAATTTGAACTGGAGTTGCAATTATTAAAATTGCCCAATTCCTAAGTCTACCCTGCCAATACTGATTTTTGCCATTTCTCTTTCTCAGAACTATGACTACGGCAGTTTATACAAACAAAAATAGCTTTTCCCCAATGCAAAATATTATCTATAAAATAAAAAATATAATATAGATATAAAAGAAACTATTACACTGTACAGTTCCCCCCAAACTGATCTAAGTCACAAGATCACCTCACACCTAAATAACTGACAACAAAATGTTCTGCTACTGGAAAGAGGAACAAAAAAGTAACTAAAACATGGGTTGCTCTACACCCACCTTTAGCGGACATATTTTACCTAAACAGATGCAACAGATTTATATAATAAAACAAATGTCAAGTGTTTACATCATTTTACAGGAATTTTGTAAATTAACCGGACGTATCGTTGCTCATACCGAGGCTCGTAGCTTGTTGCTGGCACTGGATCATTCTGGATCACAGTGAAGAGCTTCCTTACTAAGGACATGTTAGCATGTTACTGTGTGTATGTGACAATTTGCCTGCGATGTTGTATGCATGTTGCACATACATAAAAAGGACTGCTTGTAATCAAACATACGTGAGGCTGGCCAATCGCAAACCTGGCAGATTTTAGATCTTTACATCTCTAATTTGGACCTGAACTTGTTTTCCGGATCCCAAGTTAACACATCGGTGCTAGCCAAGACTGGATCTTCTGTAGCTTTGTGGCTCTGTATTAATGTTCAAATTTATGATGTATAAATGAAAAAACATTGAGCAATAGTCTATAAACTTTGTTGTATTCAACACACACATTTTCTGTTCATGTGGCAAAAGAATGTCAAAGCAGTGCATGTAGTTTTATTCACCTATGTTTGGTGTATGGTGAATATGGTCTATAGCAGTACTCTGTACTGTAAATCATGTTCTTTGGGGTTTTATAAGAGAAAACGTCTTTAATGGTAGGTCATTGCAATTAATCCTCCTTAAAGGATGATAGTGTCCAAGCTTATTTCAGTCTGGCAGCTCATTTAGATTTGATGAATGTTAAAGGTGATGTTTTTGTTCTCATTTTCACCCAGTTTAGTTACAAGTTATCTAAAATGTGAGATGTTCTGAAAACCTTCTCTGCTTCGATAGGTGTGTAAGTACATGGACTCAAGTGGACATGCAGAACAAACCGCATGCAAGACTGTGGCGCTTAAAAGCCCATTATCCCTGCACAATACAGATCTTAAGCAGCCCTCCTTCAATAGTTCATTCTTCCTGCTTTAGGTTTTTGTACCGCCATAATCTAAATACACTCCTTCTGCTGTGATGTACAAGTAAAACCTAAGGGATAACTGGATCAACCATAGTATGTATATTTTTTTTAAACACACCCTATGGATGAAAATACAAAGTATTATCGCCTGTGCAGAAATCCATTGTTTGTGTCAGTGTGTGTGTATGACTAGCTCCTGCCTCTATTGTGATTATGGTCAGTCCATCAAAGCCCGGAGAAGGTATTGGCAAGGCATTTGGTCCACTGTCTGCTTCACACTTCCTTTGTTTGTGTGTGTGTTTGTGTGAGTGCTGGTCCAAGCCTCTGTCTCCTCACACTTCCTCCCGGCCATTGTGTGTATGGAAGCATATGCTCGCTCTCCATTTCTCTCTCTCTCATTCTTTCTCTTTCTCTAATCAGTGTCTCATTGGGTTGATCCCCAAGACTCTGGATGAGCTATTTCTGGAGATTCCTGTTATGAAAAGATTATCCACCCCACCTAAACACCATAACTGTTCTGTATACATTGCCATGAAAACGTGTTTTCTTCCTTCTTGATTTCTAAGTTTTTTGCATATTTGTCACACTTGCATGTTTCAGATCATCAAACTGCTTTTAATATTAGACAAAGATAATGCGAGTCTTTGGGACTCCATTGAACCATAGTGTGAGCCATTATCCATAACTGGAACTTGGAACAGTGGTGAACATTCCCAGGAGTGGTCGGGCTACCAAAATTACTCCAGGATCAGTGACTCATCCAGGAGGTCAGAAAAGAACTCAAAATGACATCCAGAGAACTGCAGGCCTCACTTGCCTCAGTTATGGTCAGAGTTCACGATTCAACAATAAGGAAGATGGGATGGGAGAGTTCCAATATGAAAACCACTGCTGACCAAAAATAAAACAAACCAGAAAATCCTGAACGAGAATGTTCAGCCATCTGTACGTGTCCGGATGCTCAAGCACACTTGGGGTTTTTGAGCAGCACAATGATCTGAGAAACACCATCAAATCCACCTCTGAATGTCAGAACCCCCCCTCCATGTGCTGAACAAATTCCAGCACATGTGAAAGACTCACTGCCAGTTATTGCAAATGCTTGATTGCAGTTCTTGCTGCCAAGGGCGGCACAGCCTGTTATTAAGTTTAGGAGGCAATTGCTCCAGGTAGGTAGTTCTATTATTAAAATTTGTTTCATGATCTGAAACATACAAGTGTGATTAATATGCAAAAAAAACTGAAATTGGGAAGAGGGCAAATACTTTCTCATGGCACTATATCGCTCTGTGTCTTTATCTCAAAGCCTTTATCTCATTCTGTATCAGTGATATGCCGAGGACAAACGCTTGCCATTAGAGGATTCAAATTCACAGATGTGTAGATCCAATTTAGAAATATACACATTACCTCTACCTTGCTTATGAATAGATCACATCACATACACACAATAAATTGACAAACTGGTATGGTCATAAATACAGAACTTCAGTCTTTTGCCTATTCCAGTGGACCTCAGTGACCTTTGCAAACCCACAGTTTGGTTATCTGTTATGTGAGTCTTTGTTGACATGGCCTTGGGTGTTTGTGTATGTGTGAGTTGGACTGACACCTCCATGCACTGACCCTCACTTGGCCTCTCTGTTCGGGGTTAGGAATGGCAAAAGACTGAGTGTAAACCCCAAGGCTATCCCAGAGGAAGAGTTTCTACAGCAGGGGAAATAGTTTCATTCATTTTTCTCAAACTTTTTGCTGTTTGATGTATTTGGCTCTCAGTCATTCTTCTCTTTCTTCTCAGCTCCTTTTTTATGATTTTTTTTAACCCTCCTTTTCCCCGTTTCCCTCTTCTAGCCCCTCCTGTGTCTCGGGGTCAGAGGTGACACTGTAAAGTTTACAACCTACAACAGTAGCATCACCTAAGAAAACCAGCTACAAACGCTGGATGATGTCCGTTTTGTTTTTATAAATGGGCTTATTTTTCTTTCAGTATGGAAGTAATCACTTTGAACCACTAGGGGACACGAGTAAAATTTACTACATTATACAAGATAATCCACTAAAACTGCCCCGCCTTAAATGCAATGTTTGTATTTTTTAATTCCTTTGCTAAAGGGTAGTTACGCATAATGCTGGCTCTAATCCGCTGTGTCTGTCTGGTGCAACGCTGATGCAGCTCCCCATTTCCTTTCTTTTGTCCAAAGCCCTCATTATACTTATGTGTATTTGATCTGTATCTGAATCATAAGCCAAACAAGCGCCTGCCTCTGACGAGCTTTGATGATTGAAAATTGTAGACACTCCAGAGAGACACACTCACCCCCTGAGCAACTGGCAGCAGCGGCAGTCTGCTTGTCTGATCTCTTGACAATTTACCACACACATACATCAACAATAACTTGCATTATTGTGTATTTATCGCCACAAAACAACTTGAGTGTGTTAACCCTCACTCCCCCCCTCGTCTTTTTGCAGGGGTGTTGACCCATTTCAGGCAAGTGTAGCTTTGGGTTTGGGGTTTTGGGTGCAGCCTCTGGGTGGTCGGGTTTTGTGGCTCAGGGATTTGGCCTTGTTTGGT
The DNA here is from genome assembly GCA_015052645.1 of Benitochromis conjunctus. Taxonomy (NCBI): domain Eukaryota; kingdom Metazoa; phylum Chordata; class Actinopteri; order Cichliformes; family Cichlidae; genus Benitochromis; species Benitochromis conjunctus. Next base: position 39,223 of record VOQK01027046.1, read on the forward strand.
AATCGCCCTTCATCTTTTGTCCCTTCCTTTGCTTTCTCTCTCTCTTCTTCTGTCATTTTCCCCCCTCTTTCTTTCTTTTTCCTCTATCTCGCACACAGACTAACAATCCCAATTAGCTTTCTTCCTCCCTTCAGGTAACAGGTTTAGGATAGTCATCACAAGAGATTTTCCTTCAGATTATGAGCTCATAAAATTGCATATTTTGATGTTCACGGATCAGTGGTCACACTGATCTTTTTTGCATAATTTGCATGCTTATGCTTTATCACCTAACCTAGACTGTTTCCTGCAGTGAGAGTGCAGCTGATGCAAACTGTCTCTAGCCATGTGCTATATGTAAACAGTGTCCTGACCTGACTGTCCCAATATTGTCCGGATTTCATGTGTGAAAACAGCTTCAGTCTTTAATCAGATATTTCCTGATCTCGATCAGGAACTTTTATATGAGTGTGTTATGTTTTTGTGTGACTGCTTGTACCATCCCGTTTGTTTTTCTTAGATTGGCTTTACTTTGGGTTGTCTTGGGTTTGTACAGATCTGATGTGGAATGTTTAAAAATAGAAATTTCTAAGCCATTTCTTTAAAAGAAATAATAAACTACACAGATCACAACCACCGTGAATTTTATCCTTTCATCCATCCATTTTCTTCCACTTATTCAATTCAAGGTCGCCAAGGGGCGGTTACCTATCTCAGCTGCCATGGACACGTTTCTAGTCTGTCACAAGACTAACACAGAGAGACATACAACCATTTACACACACATTCACTTTAGAATCACCAGTTAACCTGACACTACTAACTGCAAATCGTTAGAGTGTGGAAGGAAGCTGGAGTACCTGAGGAGGACATGCAAAGTCCACACAGAAAGGCCCCAGCCAGATGTTGGATTCAAACCCAAGAGCTTCTAGTTGTGCTAACCTTTTCCAAACACTCAAAACTGCCCTACCATGAATGACTATGGATTTTATGATTATGGTGAATGGGCATGGAAAATATCATGTTTTCATCTCCCCAAAAGTCATCAAAGATAAATCCTCCTTTCTCTTCAGGACTGCCTTAATTCTTTGTGGCATAGGTCCAACAAGGTGCTGAAAACATTCCTCTGAGATTTTGGTTCATAGTGAAATGATAGCATCACACAGTTACTGCAGATTTGACAGCTGCATATCTCCCGTTTCACCACATCCCAAAAGCGCTCTGTTGGATTGAAATCTGGTGACTGTGGAGGCCGTTTGAGTACAGTGAACTCATTGCCATTGTTCCAGAAACCAGTTTGAGAGTATCTGAGCTTTGCAACATAGTGTGTTATCCAGCCATTAGAAGATGGGTACACCGCGGTCATAAAGGGATGGATGTGGTCAGCAACAATACTCAGGTAGACTGTGAAGTCTATACAATGCTCAGTTGTTACTAAGGAGCCCAGAGTGTGCCAAGAACATATTCTCCACACCATGAAACTATAACCAGTAGCCTGAGCTGTTGATACAAGGTAGAATGTTCTCATGTTGTTTATATGTACTGTATGTTGAAACGGAAATTGGGAACCAATATAGAGCAGGCAACATTTTTCCAGTCTTCTGGAGTGGCACCCGATGGGGTCTTCTGCTGTTATAGCCTATCCTCTTCAAGACTCGACGTGTTTTGCGGTCAGCAATGCTCTTCCACTTACCTTGATTTCAAGATTTCTCATATCGTGGTTATGTGAGATACCGTTGCCTTTCTGTTGCCTCAAAGCACTCTGGTTCATTTCATTCTACTCACTTTATATTTTCTCTTTTTCAACCATTCTCTGTAAACCCTAGAGATGGCTGCATGAGAAATTTCCAGTAGTTTCTGAAATACTCAGACCAACCCGTCTTGCACCAACAACCATGCCACATTCAAAATCACTTGAATCACCTTTCTTTCCCAGTCTAATGCTCCGTTTGAACTTTCGCAGGTCATCGTGACAGTTATATTATTTATATAGTTATATATATTTGTGTTAATAAGCAGTCGAACGGGTGCACCTGATAAGGTGAGTGTACACTATAGTCATTCTGAAAGTACTAATGTCTGGATTCCATCACTCACCAAAAAGGTGTAACTCTTTCTCTCATAGACCTTCTGAACAAGTACTTACAGGAGTTTTTGGAAGGATAGTACTGTATAAACACTGTGAGCAGCATCAATCACAGGCATGTGGCATATGAGAAAATCCACTGTTTCTGCTTAATACCTGCCAAGATGGTTACGTTTGGTGTTTGCATTTATTACAGGGTTACGCAAAACTTGTAGACAGTTTGGCATGAACATCTTGCCAAAGGTGGAGTTTGCTTGAATAGACTGATTCGGATCTGGATCCAGGAAATTTTTTGGACATGTTACATGATATTTTTATATCATATACCTTCCCAAAAACATACTAAATTTAAAAATGAAAAAAAGTGAGATATGGTCCTTATGTTTTCAAGGAAAATGTCACAAACAGATCTGAATCCATACAGATCTAGTGACTCAATGCATACATGGCAAGTCTTGTTGGATGTATACAGTAAAGGACTGCTCTTGTTTTATTGTTTATTTTTGTAAGTACAAAATAGGCCTTTAAAGTACTTAGCAAATAGTAGTACTGCAGAACACAAGCAATACAAGCTATTTTAGAGTTTTAGAGGTAGGGTTGCAAAGACCAAATATAATGAAATAATATGTTTTTGTGTTGCGGACTTTTAGACATATAATCAGTTCTAAATGTATGATAGACAGCCTTTGCATAGGCTATATGGCAGAAGTCATACACTACATGTTTAGAAATCTTCTGTGGTCTATAAAAACAAAACAAAAAAAACGCATTTTGTTAAAACTGAAAACTCAACGCAAAAAATTCCAAATGATCTCATCACCCATCATAAATGAAAACAATATAGGCACAGGCTGCCTCTAACATGCTCACTTCAGCAGTTGGCTTGCTGTGTTCTGAGTGAATCACTTGTGACTCCATCGTCAGCTGGTTCTGGTATGAATGCCAGCGACAGACTGCGCACAGAGCCAGGATTTTCTGCATCATCCTTTCCCCCTTCTGGCAGGCCGAAC
>VOQK01027046.1:43702-84700 GCA_015052645.1 Benitochromis conjunctus
CATTTTGGGTATTTAAGATTTAAAACTTTTACTGCAGGTTTAGCTTTAAGTGGAGGTTTTGGATAAATCATTGTTGGGGCGCAGCGCTGCGGACTGTCAGAAAATCTCACAGCCTGACGCGTACGGAGTCCAGACCTCTGTTAACAATTCTCTGAATATGTCCGGGCTTTTTGTTTGTTTGTTTCTTTGATTGTTTGTTTGTTTGTTTATCGGCGACCTCCCCAACACTAAATGGGAAATGTTTTCTCACATAACCAAAAACCTACAGTAAGACTCCCCCTTTTACGCACTCAGCCAAGAGATGTTTCCCGCAGAGCAGCGCACACTTCTCTGACAGAATCGATAGCAGTGATCAAACCTTCTCCAAAGTGCACCTTATTCAAGAAGCCTAATTGATATTTGATTGCTTTTGAGATTATCCTGGGTATAGTACCAGCCTGCGACACTTAACTGCCTGCCTTTTGCCTGACGGTCGACGTTTTGCGCGCGGGGGGGTGCTTTTCAGTTTAGTTCTGACAGGCTTAGCTTGATTTGTGTGCTTCTCCTTTGTCCCAGCCGTTTTCAACGTTCGTTCCAACACATGGCTTCTTATCAGCTGCCTGAGGTTTGGAACAGATATGAACTCAGTGAGGTTCAGTTGAGCCATAAAACCTAAGAACGTGCTCAAAGGCGCGCACATACAGTACATACTCATATCCAGTCATTATGATGCAAGGCGAATTAACTTTATCTACAGTAACCACTAATCTAGAAATAGTATAATGCTGATATCGTACTACTATGCAAACTACCAATAGAAGGACTATAGAGTCAAAAACGTAATAGAGACCACTTTTTTTCCTTTTTAACTGTCTTTTTTTAAGCCTGGGTGGGATGAGGTAAACCAGCTTAGATTGGGGTTGTTCCAAATGAAGGAAACATGCTTCATCTGGATTCTTTGTGAAACAGGAAGAAACTGTGACCTTATCTGGAAGATTTACATTCAGCTGTTTTCTTCATGTCCTGTGAGAAAAGTCATATGTTCACTGCTGCTCTCACCTTCCTCTGGCTGAAGGTACTGGGCTGTCCTGGGATCTGTATGTTAATGGATTGCTATCGGGGGAGAGAGGAAGAGGAGGGGCGCTGGCAGGTAGACTGTCATCTGGTTGCTGAAAGCTTCTCAGAGGCTTTGAATATGCCTGGTCACCTGATCCAGGGCTAGGGCCCTTCGTGTGAGCATAAATCTGTCGTCAGGGGTTCTTTGGGGTTAGCGCCGTGATGATCCATCTGGGCCAGCCATGTGTTTGCTTGTGGATGTGTTCGTGGATCCGTGCCTGCATGCCTGCGCCAGCTGGTGGTTGATAACTGGAATGGAGCATGTTAGTAACTTGATTATTTTTTGTGTGTGTCGGTGGGATATAGCTTGAGAACAGCCAGATGGTGATATTCCTGGCACCGTATCACTTAGCCAACAGCCAGGCATTCTCTGTGAACACCAGCTGTCTCCACCATGGAATCACAAAACATGATACCCATCAGGAAATTTTTTTTCCCTCCATCCTTACATTCCACTAGTGGAGTACAGGAGGGATTTTACATTGGTCACACTAAAAAAGCTGCGACTTCCAGTTGTTCTTGGGTTTTCTCACATGTGTGTGTTGTGATTTCAATTTTAGTCTTTTACAAGCTTGTCCTTGTCAGTGTAGGTGAAGGACAAAAGCTCTGGTGCTCTGCTTATTACGTCTGAGCCAGCCACAAAGTCTGGCCTGGTTTATCACATCACCTATATAAACCAACTTTGATGTCCCGTTGGACCGACCCACTCTGAAATGGACTTCATGAGGACCTGACGACTGCTTTTTGGGTTGTTATGCAGTGGGCACTTGGAAACTCAGCAGTGATCAGATGACTCAAGATAAGCCACCTCAATTCACAGCAGTGGTTAGTCAAGCATTCTTCTCAGTCTGCCAACTTCAAAGCCCCAGCATCACTGTTAACTGTATAGAGACTCTTGACCTCCAGTTTGCTATAGGTGGGGGAGCAGCATCCTTTGTTTGCTTGCTGCTGACAAACTCCCACTGGAGCTGAGCATTCAGACTCAGCCAGCCAGACCCCATTGCCTCCTGCACTGGGGGTGGGAGGTGGGGTGGGACTGTGGTCGGCAATTGTGAGAATTTCCTGCTACCGGAAGGGAGAGAAGAGAAGTGGCGAGCACAGTTGAAATAAGTAGAGACAGCGCAGGAGATGAGGGTGAGAGCAGGGAAAAGGAAAGCAAAGAAAAGATGTGGTGGATAATTTTAGAAGTTGATACTCCGGGAAAGTGGGTAAAGCTTGACTGGCTGCTCACCAGATGAGCTTTGGCCAAAGTGCATGAGAAAAGATTCTCGTGATCCATATGAAATTTCTATTGGCATCAGCTTGAATCTTATTAGTTGTGTTATCTGCTGATAATCATGCTCATCTTTCCAAGTGAGAGGGAGTGTGTCCCACTCAGTTGTCTTTGCTTGTTCATATCAGTCAGGACTAGTGTGGAGCTGACTCGTATTCATTTCTTGGCTATAAGATGACGGATTCAGAAATCAACGTGGCTAATTATGTTGGAATAGTGATTATTTGTTGGAAGTGTCCAGATGAGGCCACCTCAAAGCCTCGTTCATTTCAAACATTCTTGTTTGTTCTAAACTTGTGATTATCCAAGTGCTCCTGTCTGCCCGTCACCACGACAGTGGTTCTCAAACTTGTTCTTAGAAGCTGAAAAATCAACACACCCTACACACAAATACCACAATGTGAATTGGAGCAAAGTATCATAGCAGCAAAGTCCTGTTTAGTTTTCAAACAAAAATCATAACTTTGCTTCAGGCCTTTTTTCCCCCACTAATCATCAATGGTCCCAGATGTAGTGGCCACAGTGTGCCAAACCAACCGTGTGGCAGCTGGCAGATAAAAAGAGGGGAGAGGTTTGGCATAGTTATCTTTTCCAGTTGAGAATTGCATCATTAGCTCGCACCCTGAGTTAATGGCACAAAGTGACAAAGTTCTCGTAAAGTGGTGTACAACAAGTTTCTTTCAAAAGCAAGAAGATGAATCCTCCAGGAATTAGACCAAACATGATGAGATGTGAAGTGAGCTGGATGTAAATAGCTTGCCAGGACATGTAGTATTTTCAGTAGTGCCATTGGCTTTGAACCTTTGACTCATTCTGTATGTGTTATCCCTTCTTGAGCCGACTTGGCACACACATGCGGAATAACGCAGTCATTATCAGGGTGATAAAACTCACTTTTCTGCTTTCTCGCTGCCACGTTGAGGCTCTAAGTGGGTGCTGCAAGATTTTTGTTTAGGGTGGCTTTGTAGCCATCTTGTACCCCGAAGACATTTAGTAAGTACACACAATTGCCGGGGCCCGTGTTTGTCTTGGCTGCCTCCCCGTCTATTATCTGGCCTGGAACAAATGAAGGCAGGGCTGCACAGCCAAGTGGTCGGTGGCCACTGCCGCGCTACTAAGCTGTCTTCCTGTGAGGGAAGCAGGAAGAGGAAGTGAGGTAGTTCCCTGTCCAGGGGTAGGGAACCAGGGTGGACAGTGAGTGAAGAAAAAATTGAAATACACCCTCAAATCTTTTTCTATCGAAGCTAACAAAAATGTTAAAGGCTAGGAGGGCTGTTTAAAGATGATGTTTTCATGGCCTGAGTTCCTGAGATATTCTTGTAAATTCCTTTTTTTGCTTTGTTGATCCGGCTTTTTATTCTTCCAGATGAATGTGAGTGCAACTGGGTGCTGCTCTATTGTTAAGACTGTTTGTGCCAGATGCCCCATGCCCCTGTCCACTTCCTGTGGCCAAACAAAAGACAAAAATATTCTTGCTTTTACTATGTGAATGAATGGACGCAATGTAGCTCGGTGACAAATATTGTTCAGTCGGATCCATCCGCGTGGTGAATGCTACTGTCTTTATTTTATTTCCTCTGCACACTAAGTTCACATTATGTCACTGTAAAATAGATTTGACACACATTCTAGCCCAATAGGGTGTGTCACTGGATAGCATCCCAGCATAAGGCACTTATTGGCTCGCTTAGCTCCTTTTCTGGGGACTGGAGGGGGGCGTGGGGGTGGAAGGCCAACCATGTGTTTGTATGTCTAATTTGCATTTCAATAGCTTTACTGTCTTCTGAGTGGTTTGTCTTTAAACATGAGGTTAGTCAATGCAAACACACACACACAGACTTACTTGTGCACACACACACGCACATTTATACACGAGTGAGCACAGGAATCCCTTGCCCTGTGCACTGCTTGCTTTCAAGAATGCTGGTATAATTACTGCTTGGTTTGTACTTTCCTCTGGGTTCACTACGCTCCAAAAATACTCAGCTGAAACACACACACACACTAACACACTTTTTCTCAGGCATACAGTTTCACGTCTACAAGGAAAAATAGAGCACGTTTGACAAATAACGCTGAAGCGTAGTTGTTAATGTGCCATTTGACACTGTGGGGCGCGCTGGTGTCATGGTAGTTGTTTAAAGGAAGTTGGAGCCTCTGCAGTGGCAGTGGGGAGACTCAGTCTCGGTCCTGTCACACCTTGTTGTTAGTGGGTTTGTCTGCCGTCTAGGCTTGTTGTTGGTATGTAAATGTGGGTATATCACTTACTCCAGACCCTTTGCAGTGGTAGTCTTCTTTGACCTCTGTTTCTCATTACTTTTCTTGCCTTTCAGATTGTTCTCTTTTTGTGTTATTGTGGGAAGATATATATAACGTGTAGCTTTGAAATGGGGTGTAACTGCTTAACGAGTGAACCAAAGATATAATGTACTAAATCCAGTTTCTTTACGGGAGGTTATGATTAGCTAATTACACTCAGCCAGACACAGCAACCCAATTAAACCTGCCAGTGTAGCAGTTTGTAAAAGCAAGGATTTTTGACTGGCCTCCAAGTCTTTTACTGGCTTTGTCACTCGGGCTTTGTTTCTCTCGAGGTTGATCTGTGTATGTACTTGCTGTCATTCCAGAAACTAGGATACTGTAAAACTCTTCTTTTGGTCTCCTGTCTACAAATGGGTAGCTGCAGAGATAATGAAGCATTTATGGAGTTTGGAGTCTTGTAGCGATTTGGCATTGGAAGCTTTCACAGATAACTGGGAGACATCCTCGTGGCACCGGTGACACACCATAGACCTCAGCTTGTGTTCTAAGGCAGTTATGGGAGAATTTGTTTGTTGGCGTTTAAGAAGTATGGAATAATGGCTTTTATGGAGAATCGAGCTTTCAGAATGACACATCTGAATGTTAAACTCCCTTTCCTATACTCATGCTAATCCTCTTTACTTATCTTCTATGATGGCAACAGGAGGAAAGAGATACTCGTGGGCAACAAGTAAAGAAAATTTACATGTTAATAATTTAAAGATAAAATACACCACAAGCCATGCACATCCACAGAAACCTTTGTTCGTGTCATGTGAGGAAAAGGCTCGGCAACGTTTTCTGTCAGAGATATGTGGCTCCACTGCCTTACCTAGCCGAGAAGCTTAAGTGGAAGACACTTGAGAGTGTTATGGTGTGAAGTTTGCACATATATTGCACTCAGGTCTAGAAACATGTGAGAGGGGTGCGTGACAAAGTGTGAGATAGCTAATAAGGTCAAGGAGTTCACGTTTGATAACATGCTGGAGGGTTCCAGAGTTTTCTTGGATTGGTATTTTGACTTGATAACTTTATTAAATGATGTTTTATTCACACTCGTTATGTTATTACAAAAGCCACATGCATGTTTTTTCATGTTATTACACGCTTTTTGACGTGACGTGGTTCTTCTGTAACCCTTAACATGTGTTTCGCTTGTTCTTCTCTGTAGAGATCGAAGCCAAAGAGGCCTGCACGTGGCTCCGAGCTGCAGGGTTCCCGCAATACGCCCAACTTTACGAAGGTAAGGACCACTAGGAGACACCGCAGCAAACTCAAAACTGGTGATAAAACCCAAACCCATCAGTCGTGTGACTGACGGGTTTGGGTTTTATCACTTTGCAATCAGAGTTATTTTTATATTTATTTTAAAAAAAAAAAATAATTTTAATAAAAACGTCTGCAAACACACAGGCTAACATTACAGAAGAGCAAATGGGGTGTGTGGGGTTTTTTTGTTTTTTTTTTTTACTCTACATCCGTAAAGAAAGCCATATAAGCCCCAGCAAGCTGTACTGTATTGCAAACATTACCTATGCTTTGAATACAGTGTAACCTATATAATTATAGCTTTCTGCTCCATCTAAAGCTACACCTGTGATGACAACTGATTGACAAAGAGTACTTTGCATGACCCTTGAAATATAAATAGGCACCACAGTACATAAAACATTCTTCACTCCTTGTAGGTCTTCTTAGCTATACTACTGCATGCCAGGGGCATACCAGTTCCCTTTATGTAATTACAGAATGATGACAGCCGTGCCGAGCTGCCATTGTCAGCAGGTCACTGCTTATTTCCACTTAACTGTGAAAGGTTTCCTATTTGAGTTTCTGCACAGGTGTTGAGACCTTTCAGACAAAAAAAAAAAAAAAAAAAGTGATACAAAAGTGCTGAAAACTGCACTCGACTCATTTGTAGTAGTAGTAGTAGGAATTGTTCTGTTGATACGTGACACATATTTCCCTCCCTTATTTCCATGGGAGATTCTTTATTGTCTGTGCCGTCGAGACTATTGCCCCACTAAAGATAGGCAGACTGATAGGCCTGCTTCAGTACAGTACAGGTTAAAGGTGCTGGCCCCATGATAGCATTTTCTTATCAACGTGACCCCTGAGGGTTTGGATGCAACAGTCCCATTTTGGGTTGGGCCGACATTCCAGAAAACCTTGTAATATCCAGTTGTTCATTCTTAGCCAGAATTTCAAGGCATACTCACTCTGTGCTTTTACCAGTCCAGCAACTGGGCGAACAAGTGACCTTGTTATTCAGGTAGACCAGAGAGAAAGAGCGAGAAGCAGAAAAGGAAGCGGGACCTCTGAGCCACATTGGAGTACCTATTGTCATTCTTCAATCAGTCCCCTGTTCTCTCCCCCTGTGCTGCATATCCCCCCTGCCTGCTGGGTCTGAAAGCTGCAGCTGTGTTTGTTTGGTCGACTAAGACGCTACTTCCTCTTCTAGCTTTTAATCAGGGCTGTATGGGTGGGTGGGAGCGAGAGGGGGAAGGTGGGTGTTTGAGTAGGTGGGTGTCTTTGGAGCTGAGGGTGGTATCTTTTAGTTTTATCTGAACATACTGATCCAATCAGTGGCAGGGAGATGCCCTCACGTAACCTGACTCACTTCTCTCTCTTTAGACGCCCAGTTTCCCATTGACATTTCTTCAGTCACCAGGGACCACGACTTCCTCGATCGGGATGCTATTGAGGCTCTCTGCAGGTGAGATTACAAGTCATGCTTAAAACCCTTCATACGCCTTTTATCTTTCGTTTGATGGTATGTGCCTTTCTTCTTGTTCCTCATCTTCTCTCTCTCTCTCTCTCTTTTTGTACTATCACTACTTTTCCCTCTCATGAAACCATGAGGGCACGACTTCAAAAAGAGCCATGCTTTGGAAAGTTGCCGATGAGATAAAAGAATCGCACGATAAGCAACCGTGCACTGTGCACTTCCCCTCCCTGTTTGGTTTCACTATGTTCTTACCTGCTTCTTTCTTTATTTTCTTCTTTGTCTGGGACTGATAAGGTCTATCTTAGTCATTAAGAGTCTTTTGTACCATCCTCCCAGGCACATATCTTTCTCCTTACTGCATTTTTCTTTTCATTTTTTAGGGGACACAAAAAATTAGACTGCAATTGCTACCTAAAACATAAACATTTAAAAGCCACTGAGCTTCGCGTGCCTTCATTTTATATGTGAAGTGATCCAAATGGTTGCAATTATCATAGGAGAGGACTGGGTTTGCATTCTAGTTGGTCCCCCTGCCGTCCTTTTTAGCATATGAGGAGGGGACTAATGGTTCTTTAATGGACTCAGCCTCTTCATCAGAACTCGACCCTTAAGTAATAAACCACAGCAGGTGTTCCTCCATACATCTGGATGCAATCATCTCAGTGTCTCCTCTGTTGGCAGCATTTCATCCCTTCCCCACATCCGCAGCTATCCTTGAGTTCCCATCACTTCATCTCTCCATTGTTACACGATCTGCTCTAAGAGCTCTTCAGAGGGTGGACCCCCTTCTCCAGGTGGTTAAAGGGATAAGCTTTCTGTCCCCTCCCTGAGGTTGCGTCGGCACTCCAGCAGATTTCATTCTCTTTGCCCTCTCTCCTTCTCTTCCTGTCCACGTAGGGATTATCCCCCTGCATCTTATTAGGCAGAATGCACCCCAGCTCCTCTTTGTTTTGTTTCATCTTTCCTTCCTTTATACATCCTCTCCTTGTGTTCTAGTGAAAGTTGGCGAGGTTTAATATTTAAAGCCCACGCAAATCTAACCAGTTGTGCGTGTGTTTGTGTTTGCAGGAGACTGAACACCCTCAATAAGTGCGCTCTAATGAGACTGGAGATTTCGCCACAAAGAAAAAGAGTAAGTCTACATGCAAGCACTTGAACCACCCTCCTTTGTGAAAAGCCACTTTGCACATCTCCTTATCCACAGTTGCACCGCCTCACCTCAACCCACAGTTCGCACTTGGCCACAGGGCAAAGCTGCATTTTCTCTCATCTTGTTTAATGAGAAGGCACCTGTTGAGTTCATTTCTATACCAAATGGGTTGTGGGATAGTAGGGGAAGGGAGGAGAGCTTTAATGTCTAAATGAAGGGGTTTCTTCGACCAAAACTCCCCCATCCACTTAAAGTATGCTCACTTTCTCTCTCCTAAAATACTTCCACATACTTTTACATCTTTCAGTGATTTCAGAGGTATTGTAAAGGTGTGTTTCAAGCAGTTTTTCACACCAATTAAACATCCACCAACGCCAGCTCTTAAATCTCTCTTTCAAGGAAGCCGGCCCAGTGGAAAGTGTTTTTCCTCCTCAGGATAATTCTGTAAAAATCACACTTTTAGTCTGCTCATGTTTCAATTAAAGCAGAAAGTCTAGACGGACAGACGCTGTCACTTTGTGACAAGGATTTCTCTGTTTTCTACAAATCAACCAAATCTAATGCCCTTAAGGGCTACATAGGAAGATCCTTGTTCTTTGCGTGGTGGTATTCATTAGGATGACCCTTTCTGTGTCACCTTTCATTTCAGGAGTCAACAGAGAAGAGCAGAGGAGTCAAAGAGGTTATTTGCCTCCTCGACTCCTCCGCTCTTGTGGGACAACAGCCTCCCACCCCCACGCCCAGACAGCTTAGGAATGCATTGATCTCGTCACGTCTTTACATTCCCTCTCTTAAATCTCCATCTCCTCGTCTCCCGTCCTTCGTGGTTTGCTCATACTGTCTGCTGATTATAAGAATAGCTTTCATTCTGCGACCTTATTGATGTGGCAATCAGAGTGTCCAATTAGTGCGATGGCAAAAAATGGTTTCAGCTATGATCACCAGTGAATGCTATTATCTCCCATTACAACCAGAATAACTGGAGAACAGTCGTATAGATCAATGTGGCCAAAATTACCAAATTGTTCTTTTTAAGTGAATCCTGTTTGCACCAGGATAAATCGCACTCTTTATTCACTTTTATTTGAAACTAAGCATATAATAAAGCCCTTTGTGAACTCTGAAAATGATTTTTTTTTTTTTCTTTTTCATTCAAAGCGCTTATCTCCAGGATCCTTCGTAAAGGAACTTCATTTTGAAGCTTTTTGGTGTTCTAATGAGTTCAGATTTGAGAAGAGACTTTAAAATCAATTTTTAAAAAGGCTTAAAAACTAAAATTATTGCCTGTGTTTGACTTTTGTTGTATACTATAGATGTCAATTTGGTACGTGGGTTGAATAAGAAATTGAAAAATATATCAGTGACAGTGCCTGTTTTACTCTCAAACCATGAGTGCCTATGCACAAACAGATAACGACTGTGTAGGTGGGTGAAGGCAGGAGGGGGGTGACCCCAGTCTGGCCGGCTACATTGAGAGCTATGGGGTCAAAATGGAATTTCCTCAACGCCCTTCAGGGTCTGAGCCAGATTAACCAAACTGGGGGAGGTGTGTGCATTTTTGTAAAGGTTCATGTACAATAAATGTGACTCAGCAATTGCCAATTAATTCTATTTATTTTTCTGAGGTTTTCTGGCTGATCATGAATATAATTACCTCACGCTCCATGCTAAAATGTATACATGTCTTCTTATAAACGGCCTTGTGTTATGGAAACGTTTGACAGCCATTGTATATAATTATATTTCATGTAGGTTAAAATTAGATCCATTCTAAAATAAGTTCCATAACTGCAGAAAGTTTCCTGGATCAAGGTGAGGAATGTTGGAAAAGAAGTGGAAAATGTGGCAGTGAATAATGTCACCAACTGTTTCTCTCCCTCCCTCTCTTTTTTTCCCCTTCTCTTCTTGCTATTCCTTTCTCTCCCCTCTCCCGTCCTTGTTCCCCCTATTCATTCAGAGTGAGGACTCGGATGAGGATGAGCCTTGTGCCATCAGTGGCCGCTGGACCTTCCAGAGGGACAGCAAGCGCTGGTCTCGGATGGAGGAGCTGGAGGTTTTCTCCGCGCTGCCCACAGATGCTTCCCAGCCCCCATTTCCCAAGGACCAAGCATCCCAGAAGGGCAAGCTCACCCTCCGAGAAGGCAACAGCTCGGAGAGTGTGCTGACCGACCTCAGTGAACAGCCCGAAGTTGGCTCCATCCACAGCAGCGGGAGTGGAGGGAGAGGAGAAGAGAAGACCCACGGTGCTGCTCTGGTAAACGAAGCTGTGCCCCCTAATGCCACCCGTGCCAGCTCAGTAGCTAGCATGTGTTCATCGTCAGGCACGGGTGGGTCAGTGTGTGCTAATGAAGACTCACTGTCTGATGGGTTACCTCCATCGCCCTTAGAGACCCTCAGGCAGTTTACCTTTGATGTAAAGATGGGGGTGGCGGGACGAGGGGGAAGTCTGGACCGAGGATCAGGCAGCAGCAAAAGCACACGTTCAAGAGCTAAGAGCTTTCTCAAGAGGATGGAGAGTCTGCGGCTCCGCAGTGGCAGCTCCTCTAAGAGAAAGAAGAAGGGGGGCACCGGCGGAGGCAAAATAGAAATCAGTGGCCCTGTCGCCAAAGAGGGTCTCGATGATGACAAACTACGGAGGCTCAACTGTGTGGATATCTCCAGTCTCAACCTCAACCAGAATCTTAATCAACATCGCAATCCTACCCAGACTATGACGCTTAACCGCAATCGCTCTGTATCCTACTCCACTCAGACCAGCAACGGAAGTACTGGAAGCACTGGGAGCAGCCAGTCGGAAGCTAGCAGCGGGAGTGCGGTGAGCACACCGAGCCCAGTGACTCGAGCTCGCAGCCACAGCGCGGCGGCGACCTCGAGTAAGCGAGGGGGGATGTATTTGGAAGGTTTTGATCCTTTAAGCCTCCTCCAGCAAGCTTCAGATCAGCAGCAAGCTCCCAAGTCTGCCCCACCCATCCCCTGCCACGCCAGTAATGGGATGACAGTTGATGAGCAGAACCGCAAGAACAACTACAGCATTCAAGACAACAGCAGACAAGTGGAAGAAGAAGAGGAAGAGGAGGGCATGATCTTTTTCTATTTACCAGAAGGCCACAAGCCTGGAACCTTTCCCAAGGCCCTCCAGGATGGGAGTTCACGCAGTAATGATAACGGAAACTCTGTGATCCTCAGGGGACGGCACAGCAGACGTCAACGCCGCAGTTCATCGGGCTCGGTCGACAGCCGTCTGAGTTTTTATGACAACGTCCCTTACACGGAGCGAGAGGAGGGAGAGGAGGAAGAGGGGGATGAGCGCAAATTAGAGGAAGTGCTTCAACACGTCAGCGGCCTGCAGCGTTTTGTTAATGCCTGGTCTGAGGATGCGGCCGGTGAAGAGGAGGAGGAGGAAGATGAGGAGGAAGAAGGCGACTCGGATTCAGCGCTGGACTCGGCCTCCCCGTGCCCGTCCTCTCCTCTGCAGAACCGCCTGGAGGAGGCTGAGAACGGAAGCGACCAAGACAGCACAGGAAACCCCTTGGGCGAAGGGGAGGAAGGAATGAGGGAGAGAAGAGACTCTGGCGTCGGAGCATCTCTAACCCGAACCAGCAGGTGAGTGAAGAAAATTCAAAACCGTCTTTTTACGATTCAGATCATCAATGGATGTTCATCTAGATTTTAATAAAAATAATCAGAGGTTTGAAATCCTTACATTTTATAGTAAGATGTAAACAAGTTTAACTACAACATATAATACCCGAGATATAAGAAAAAGAAGTGCAGTTTTAGCATCATGTCTCTTTTTCTGCATAATAAAGAAATGCTGTATGAATAGCTGTGGGGGAATCTTTATTAGTAGCCAAAACGTATGAAAATACAGTTAAAAGTCCAAAATTGTTGCCCTCCTTCACATTTTTTAAAAACTATCGAGTGGGCCAGATTGAAGTCTTTGCCCTCGGGTCAGTTTGATACCCCTGCCCTAGATTAAACAACTTTGACTCTAAATAACCCACAGGCCACACTGTTAGCCATTCTCAAAATACAATTTCATGCATTTTTTTATGTAACAAAATTTTTATGTGCTACTTTTAGTTTTAATACTAAGCTGAAAGTCTCATGCTGCCAGCCTTTCTTCTGTAAAAGGACAAACCTGAATGCAGCACTGAAGTACCAACAAAAAGCGTTTTACGTAAAAAGTGACAGCACAGGATAAACAGGGGGACACGCTGAGACTTCTCTCCTTATGTAATGCTACCGAGCGCTCTGGAATGCTGCTTGGTCTCCATGGGGACCGTTCCTGTGCTTTCAGGAATTCACAGGCAGACTTACGCTCCACGGGCTTTTAGTCTCAAAGACAATCTCTTGATTGATGTGTACATAAGTCCTTGTAATCCCCAAACTGATCACTTGGCACATAACGACTACAAATACTGTGTGTGGCCGTGGGTTTTATTGTCTACGTTTATGCATGAACAAAAGCATGAGGCAGATCCCGAGGGTTAAACTTGTTCTTTCTCAATCGTCATTAGTCTTCTCACATCTCAATTTGTGCTCTGCTCGTCTCCTCCGATGTACTCCAGACCACAGAAACTCCGCTGGCCCAGCTTCCAGAATTCCCATCGGCCCAGCTTGGCCTCCGCCCAGCTCCAGATTAGCTGCCAGTCTGTGCTACAGATGAATCTGCTGCAGAAGCTCTCCCTTCTGCAGCTCACTGCTCTATTGGAGAAACACACCCCTACAAACAAACATGGCTTCAGTTGGTGAGTGGACTGGGGGGAAGGCTTGTGTAAGGGAAATGTAGGGTGAAAGCATTAGGAGTGTTTTTCTTTCTTTCTTTTTTTAAAGCTTCATGTGCTTCTGCCACTGCCATATTGTTCCTCTAAGTAATGCCCTTAAATATACCCATTCAGTCAGCTATTAACCCTCTCAATCCTACCCATCTCCAAATCCTCTCCATCTGCAGGTTGTTGTATAGTGTGGTGATGGCTGTCCACAGAGGTTGGGTTTCACATTCTTTTCCCAGGCCCATAATTGCTGGGAAGGGGCGTACATAGTCTTTTTCTCAACGGGGCAATCATGGCAGTTCACACGCGAGGTGTTGAGCTCGAGGCTGAAAAGCACACAATAACTGTCCTTCCAAACTATCTTCTGTACCACTTCTAAGCTTAAGGTCTGGGCTAATTTTCTGTGTGCCTCAAATTCATCAAACAGCATCTCGTATCAAAAAACGAGCCGGGGGGGGGTCCTGTGAAATGGACAATTTCATGAAATTCCCTGAAATTAAAGCAGCTGAATGTCACTGAACATTCTTCACATTACAGTAGACTGAAGTGTCATTGTGCTAAATTGCTCTAAACCAAAGTGCTACCTAGAATTGGCTGCTTTGAAGAAGCTAAAGTTAAGGAAAAAATGACTAGAAATGGAAAAATCACATTAATTCTGTATTATTTTTCTGCTTGAGGCCTTCCCTTAAACAGGAATAGAAGGCGTTATGACAGTCTTATGACAGGTCGAGACTCACTGAAAGACAGAGTCCAATTGTGGGCCACTGGAGGCCCACACATATTCAGAATTCTGCCCGGGATCATAATATGCTCTTTTTTTTTCTTCTTCTTCTTCTTTTTTCTAAACCATGCCTCTAAGAAGCGCTCTGAGTCTTGTGAACTCCAGCACTTACAAAGACGTGCTTGTCCTGAGTCACGCATAACATCTCTGTGCAAAACACACTCACACCCGTGCAGACAGATACACAGCCATAAATCTGCGGGCACATTCTTGTGAAACGGTCAGGGTTACATGTTTCAACTCTGGGTTTGTGGCTGGAGACTTGCTGTTCACTAGGACCCGAGTGCTTGCACACAAGCTCGCCCAGAGTGACAAATCTGGAGACGGGCGCTGCCTGGAGATGTACAAAGAGGTGGGTTTGTACATCTCCTGTCCACGATCCCCATTTTCCCCTTACCTTTTTACCCACGCCCCCCTGTAAACCTGCAGATGGACCTCTGCACCGGCTCGCTTTCACACTCGCCTGGCACACACATAAAAGGCTCGAGCACTCTGTGATGAAAGGCCTAATTCTGTAGAATTGGATTTGTTTGAGAGTTTTAGGATTGAATCTGAACTAAAAATAAAACATTTGACGCATTTCTGACGCAGCAGTGAATCAATTTTCTGTGTATGAATAGGTGTTTGTGGAATGTCTGTGTTAGCCCTGATTACTGTGATGTGTTTTTGTTGATTATAGCCTAGGCTCTAGTGAGAATGAAGGTATGCCATTATATTGTTGACCCATTTTAAAGATTCAAATTTGTGTGTATGCTGCAGGGCTGTGCCGAAGTTTATGAAGCGCATCAAGGTGCGCGACTACAAAGATAGGAATGTGTTCGGTGTGCCACTACAAGTCATCGTCCAGCGGACGGGACAGCCCCTGCCTCAAGGAATTCAGCAGGCCATGCGCTACTTACGAAATCAGTGCCTCGACCAGGTAATGTATAGTACCGAAATATGCACAGATATACGTAAAACCTTTTTCTACAGTGGAATTTCAAGTTTGCATATGATAGCCACCTCAGCTTTAGCATTAAGTACCATTTTTAGCTGACTTGTTTTCGTTAAGATACTCAAATTGCATAAAATCTCAGTTTAAATACATGTGCATATTCATCCTAATTTTTTTTCTTTCTGTGTTACATAAGATGAGGCAGTGAATTGGAAAAAGTCTGATACCCACTCAGTCAGTGTGTATACACTTTCTGTGTGCCAGGGGAGAGTCAGTCTGTGGCAGCTCAGTCACCTGTCTCTTGAATCTAAAACCAGTCTGTAACAGTCTGTCTGTGCATTTATAAAAGAAGGAAAGGTGCAGTCAAATTGAAAAATGGCTTTTAATAGATGGCAAAATGCAAAAGAGAATGATGGCTTTCTTTTCAAGGACAGACAAAGTGCCTCTGTTTGTAAGTGTGAAAGCTCATGGAAAATATTCAGTAAACAAGCCAGCAGTCTTCTGCTTTTCTCCTCCCCAACATTGCCATTTCACACAGCCTTAAAAGGCCATTGATGAGGTCCTACACAGCATTCAGTACAAGAATGCCTACTGGCTGTAATTGGAGCGCCTTGTAAATACAGTCAACAGGATCTGTTGTGATGTAACCATATTCACTGTAAGCTGTGGATTTGTGGATAAGTCAAGAATGTTATTTTCCTAACGCGGCAGCCTAACGCAATAAAAGACGTGTGTGTGTGTTTGTGTGTAGGTGTGTGTGTGTTTGAGAGAGTCATTTTTGATACTCTTTGATCAGGTACTTTATAGTTCAAAGGTTTCTGCACGGTACGTGAGACGTAACCCTTTTCTTTGTTTCCCCGCCCAGGTGGGTCTTTTCAGGAAATCGGGCGTGAAATCTCGTATCCAAGCCCTCCGTCAGATGAATGAAGCGAGTGGCGCCGACGGGGGAGGAGTCAACTACGAGGGCCAGTCAGCTTATGACGTTGCCGACATGATGAAGCAGTACTTCAGAGATTTACCAGAGCCCTTGCTTACCAGCAAACTTTCAGAGACCTTCCTGCAGATCTATCAGTGTAAGAAGACGCAAAACACAGAAAATATTCTTCCAGGCTCGTCTACATCGCTCCTCGCGCAGCTTTACGCATGCAGCTGCACAGCTGAGATACTTTTGTTTTAGATGTTGTAGCCATAGAACTATAAAAAAAAAAACACACACGAGACAGCACACACCTGTGGACGCTACAGCGTTTGTATAAGGTGACGTATGAGAGGTCAAGCATGTAGTGGACTGTTACATATGAGCTTATGTAACAGGTCAACACAGATCCCCTCATAACTAGTTTTTGGCAGGGAATTGGAGGCCCAATATGGTCTACTTCCTGAATTAAAGAACAGCTGGAGAAAAAGATGACAGGATGCAGTATGACAACAGATATTAGTACTGACTGCCTCCTTGAGCTTTTAAAGGATTTTTTTTCATTTTCACTAAGTGCTGCCGTGTAGGCGATCGCTGGATTGTTGGGTTTCTCTGTACAATCTTTTTAAAGTACCTCGAGATGACATTAATTTTATATATGATAATGTTGTTGTGGGGCTAAATAAATTCATGCTAAATTGAACTGAAAAGGAATGATGACGGAGTCCGTGTTCTTCTCCAGACATGCCTAAAGAGCTCCGCCTTCAAGCAGCTCGCGCTGCTGTGCTGCTCCTGCCGGATGAGAACCGAGAGGCGCTCCGGACGCTGCTGTGTCTGCTCAGTGATGTGACGGGCAGCGTGGCTGAGAATCAGATGACTCCAACCAACCTGGCAGTTTGTCTGGCCCCGTCCGTTTTCCACCTCAACACATTTCGACGGAAGGAGAGCTCCTCGCCAAGGTGTGTGTCTGAGCGCGCACCATTGTAATCGGCTCAGTTTCATGAGGTCACTGCCCTTAATCGACACAGTTATTGTTGCAGCATCTTGCATAATTGTGCAATATGCCTGTGCCGTTTTGGAAAACAGGAAAGGGTCGCTCCAAACTAGCATGAGGGCAGAATAGTGTGGAAGAGAGCAAAGCTGGTGAGAAGAGGAAGGGAGAGAGACAGAGGAAATAGAAAGGTTACATAAAAGTCCAGACCTAATTAAAAAAAAACACATGCATCACTTCTAGGTGAGGGTTTATCAGCTTTATACAGCTAAACCATTTCCTCCAGTTTTTTTGTTTTTTTTGCTTTGTGATGGTTGCTCTGATTAGCCTCATTATGTCTTCTTCTTTTTCCTTCTTCTCCAAAGGGTGATGAACCGGAAGCAGACACTCGGAAAGCCAGACCAGCGGGACCTGAATGAAAACCTTGCTGCCACTCATGGCCTGGCGCACATGATCCAGGAGTGCAGGAAACTCTTTAGGGTCAGTGATTTAAAAATCGTGAAGCAGAACCTGTGCAGCAAACTCTTCACTTTTAAAATTAGCTGAAAAAATAAAAGCAGAATGAGGTACTGGCTACGACCTTTACAGTAAACTGCCATTTAAGGTAACAAAGGTGTGTTTGCTGACAGAATAAATGTCACCTCCGGCTTCCTGCTGAATACCTCGTGAACCCACGTTTATCCTGTCAACAAACAGAGTCCCGGTTATGTAAGGCGGTGATCCAGTTCATGCAGTTATTTGTTCAAGAGGTGTTAGGATTATGGCAAATGAAGGTGCTATCAGGGACTGAATGCCTATGTTGTCCAGAGCTCTATTCGTGTAAACCCCTCCCAAACTCTAGCATAGTATCACAGGGGTCAGAAATCCATAAATTCATGTCAGTGAGATTTGGCATCTCCGCACAGATAGCACAACAGGAAATAATCAGCACAACTACAGCATTACAGATCCAATTAAAAATGACATTAGGCTAGAAATGTGCTTTGCCCTGTGGCATCTTCTCTGGACATGTTAGAGTAAATGCTAAAAGGCTGCACACTGTGGGTCATTAAGATCATTTAAAATTCTATTAGACTGTATAAAGGCTTCCTGCTTTCCTGTCATGGTCACATTGCACAAGTAAACCAAATTACCCTCCTTAAATGATTTCTTTAATCACATTTGCATTTGCTTATGGAGGTTTCGTAAAGGGAAGATGGACGATAACACTGTCAGGATGCAATTAACAATGGAAGATATGAAGGAGACTATATTGAGGATAAACTAGGCAAACACAGAAGAAAACAGGATGTGTTTCCAGTTTGTTTAATGGGATTATTGTAATAAAGAAACCAGGAAAACCATCACTTCAGTGTTAATCACTTATTCAGAAATGCTCTGAGAGCTATAAAATCAGACCTGCGTTACACAATACATTTTTACCCCCATAGTAAGCTCACGCTGCCAATCATATGTGGCAGCGTGTCATATAATCATACATATAATCATATTTCATCACAGTGAAGGGGGTCTTAATCAATTTTTTAGTTTTTTTTCTCTGAAGTTTTCTCTCCTGTGTTTCAGTATTGAGCAGTGCTTTGCTTTTTCTAACATTAGTAGGAATTGTGCAAGTCTGTCAAACCAAAAGATATTTCTTTTTCATAAACGCTAACAGACTAAGCAGATGAATAAGTGTTTGCTCTCCACGTCTGTCACAGATCCCAGAAGAAATGAATCGCTGCAGGAACTCGTACATGGAGCAGGCTTTGCTGCCGCAGCGCTTGGAGGAGCTTGCAGGTGAAGAGGCTGGGCATGGAGGCTACAGGGCCTGCCTACAAGATAGCCTGGACACTCTCCTCAAAGAGGCTAAAGACAAGTTCAAAGGATATGACAGCTGCTCCACGCCCGAGCATGCCGACCTGGCTTATAGGAAGGTGGGTCCGTTTTCCCCTGAAATGTCATCTGGTCAGCCTGCGCGGCTACTTTGACCCTGGAAACATTGATAAAATTGTCAGACAGCTCACAGGAAAGATTTATTATCTTTCTATAGAGTGTAAACAAGCTGTCACTCCTGAAACATGCACACGATCTCTGTTTCCTCGCCTCTCTTTTCCTCTCAGTCCTTGCCCTGCCTCTCTCCTGACTCTAAATATCGAGTGGAAAACCTGCAGTTAGGGTTTCCTGTGTAAAAACAAATCCGTGCGAAAGTGGCCTGGCCCCTTGGCGTCTCGTTCCCATCCCAGTACTGGACTCCATCCCAGAATGACATCAGCTTGACATAGAGACACACACGCACACAAACACAAAACCGTACAGAGGCTCGGCATTATCCCAGGCTTACATTTCCTGCGTCCAGCTTGCGAGGCCCTGGGTGAGGTTATCTTTTCTCCAGTTTAAAGTCACAAGGCGCAGAGTGTGTGCTTTTTATCATATGATGGCAGAAAGAAGCAGCTGACTTGGCCAGAGTGCAGTGAAATATGTTGAAACACAGCCTGACCGTTGTGCGTAAGATTACGGATAAATGACTACATCTGACTTTTGTAATTTCCCCTACAATTAGATATCTTATGGGAAGCCTCCAAACACTTGCATAACACACTGAAAGTTTATATTTACCACATTTCAATCAGGATCACTATAGTGAAAGAAGATTATTTTCAACTGCAGTAATTTGTGTTTGGCAGTGAAGTGCTGTTCCTGGGGGCCTTCCAAACACACATGTGGAAATCCAGGGACAGCAACAGCAAGATCCCAGCACAAAACAAACAATAAGTCAGATACAGTGTGAAATGTAGGAAGTGAGGTACATGCTTGAAGAGCAGGCGTCTTGTGTCCTTTAAGTTTGTTGACGACATCTCACTCATTGACTGAGTATTAATCGCGTGCATTATCACATGAGCCAAGCTGTGAAAAAGGCTTCGGACATTCCCACCAGAGGTTGTGAGTGAAACTGAACTGAAGAAGCCTCTTGGATGAGAGGTGATGAGAGGCGAAACGTCTTGAAAATACTTAAACAAGTCCAGTCGCCTTCTTTTCAAGCTTTTAAAACTAACTGCAGGAACCTGTGTGCATGACATTTCCTGTCTCCTGTAATTTCCTGTCTTTGTTCTGTGATTTTAGTGACATAAAGTGCTTTAACTCAACGGGCTGCAAGTGAAGTAACTGGGTCTCTCCGCCTGTTTCTCTAGGTCCATGACGGGTATCCACTGCGGCTGTGGAAAGTAACGGTGGAGGTTCCCGCAACTCCCGAAGAGGTTTTGACACGGGTGCTGCGAGAGCAGGGACACTGGGATGAGGACCTGCTCGAGAGCCGTGTAGTGGAGACCCTCGATGACAGGACAGAGGTCTACCAGTATGTGAGGAACTCAATGGCTCCACATCCTACCAGAGACCATGTCGTGCTCAGGTAGATCTGTCTTTTTCTCTTCTTGTGCTTTTTTGTTTTTGTCTTTATCTTTCATCTAATTTAATGCTGATTTGAATCTAAACTGTCTTTATTGGTTTCTACCAGAACATGGGTAACGGACCTGCCGAAGGGAGCACGTGCACTCGTGTGTACCTCTGTGGACCACGAAGGGGCGTCTGCGGTGGGCATCCGAGCCAATGTTCTCACTTCACGCTACTTCGTAGAGCCCTGTGGAGCCAGCAAATCCCGACTCACGCACATTTCCCGAATCGACTGCAGGTGAGTGGATTATTTCAAGAGCCATAAACAAATCAGGTTTTAGAGCAACACAGTAGGCTAACAGCCTCCTCTCTTTCTTTTTTTAATCAGGGGTCGTTTCCCAGAGTGGTACAATAAACTGTACGGACACTTGTGCGCTGCCGAAGTGGCACGGATACGAGACTCATTCACCGCGTCCGTGGACAAATGAGAAGGCAGTGTGCAATTTGGACGGCAGCAGTTTTTGGGGGGATTTTTTTTTGTTGATTTTTTGGATGGAAGCGATTCCATCCCACCAGGGAGGTCAAAGGAGTCCAAGCCTCCGTCCTCACGTCAGGACAAACCCTGGATCCTGGGTTGAAGGACTTTTATTTTTCTTTTGCTTTTTGTTTTTTTGTGGGTTTTTTCCCCTCCTATGTCCAAACAAGGTTGATGTTATGTTTTTAAACTGTTCTTTTGGGGCCTCCCAGCGTGCTGCCAAGAGGACTCGTGTCAGACAAACATTTATCTGGGCCAGAGGAGGCGATGTTGATACAGGATTTATGGTTTGTCCAAAGGGTGCTATTGCTTCTGAGAAGCAAAAGGGGGATTTAATGTATGCATGAGAGCGTGTATGCAAAAATGGCAGTTAACACAGATTCGTCATACTGGTTTCCAGTAGCAGAAAAATGTGTACATAAAGTAGTCTGTTCAGAGTAAAAGTCGGCGTATGTCCTGCATTACCTCTGTCCCCCTTTTTTTACTGTTACAGCAAAGCACACAGATATTATTATGGTCAGCCGATTGATGAATCCACGGGTGAAGAAAGACGGTAATGCGCAGACTGAGCAGGGACAATAGATAGGATGTAGTGAGATGACAGGTGGCCGGTAGCACAAAGGGTTTTAGTGTTTCAGGGTAGAGACAGACCAGTACTGGTGGCTGGCTCACCAAAAAGAGAGGAACGATCAAAGGAAGAGCCTCATTTACTAACGTACAGATAGATGTCTTAAATTCCCTCAAGAAGAATTCAAATCAAGTAAGCAGCAAATGTCTGCTAAGGCAGACCTTATGGACGTCAGGAAATGAAATGTAAGACCAAACAGATTTAATGGACCAATTTAAAAAAAAAAAGAGAAAACTGTAGATTCCCCACAGTGAGCTTTTCCTCACCGTTACAAGTGTTCGATTTGTTTAAAGCACAGCACAGTTTTTGAGATTTTAGGCTTGTATGCTATCAACGTTTTTAAAAACATGTAATGCTTTCACAGTCGCTTTGATGTAAACGAAAACAGAAAGGAAGTGCGATAGGAAAAGTCGAGAAAAACAAAAAGAGGGGTCCTTTTATAAAGGTGGTGATTTTACAGGTTTTACTGTAAAGAGGAGGGCAGACTGAATGTGTGAATTTGAAGGAAGGAAAATATCTTTGTGTAAGCTTCTTTCTTTGTGCTGTCTTGTCTGTGTTTAAAAAATAAAGACATTGTATCAGCTGACCTTCATTCGTAACACTCACGCTTAAATCTGAGGTCGTGCGTTGTTCGCGCTGACGTGTCTGATTAATCCACTAAGCCATTGTTCGCATCGCAAGTGTTTTAACTGTGTCTCTGCCAAATAATAATGCATGACAATGACAGTTAATTTAAAGCCAATATATTTATACCTCAGATATATGTTTGTTTTGTATCATACCGTTTTATTTTATTGTACATGTTAAGCTTTGTGTTACAGAAATGAAAATGTTTTATCTTTTTTAATAATATTATTTCTGTACAGGTTAATCAAAGTGCACTATTAAATGTATTAAAATAATAACCGTGGTAGTGTGTGTGTGTGTCCTGTGAGTTATATAGTTGTAAAGAAACAGGGAGACCACAGCACGGCAACTTTCACGCCAAAATGTTGTGGCTTTGTTCTGGCTTTGCTCTCCAGATCCCCCATAATCTGCTTGGTCGCCTGTTTGCACAACAGTTTGTTCCAAGTAATTACACCTTCTCAGCTCCAGACTGACACTGGACTTCCAGTTTTACTTCCCCTCATCACCCTCTCTCTGTGTCCTGTGTTTACTCCACACCAGTGAACGCATGATGGGACCAGAGAGGCTTGGTAGATCTTGGTGATCTCACCCGCTGTCCTGTTTGTTACATAATAGTGTCATATAGCAGAACACAATGGGGCCTGTTGTGCCACAGCTGGCCTGGCTTGGACACAGCAGACCCTACAATTAGGAGAGCAGTCATGCGGCAAAGCAGGGAGGGTGGGGTGGGCTCCAGGGTTTAGAGCGGGGGGAGGCTAATGTACTCATCTATGTTTTTATCCACTTGGCCAAGTGAGAAGTGTCCATGTGCGGCAGGAAAACGTCCTTCACACGTGCTGTACTTGTTTTGTACAGGATCTGGTGTAAACCATGCAGAAGAATTATTATGATCCTTAACCCTGAACCGTGTATTCTCATAGCTCAAGTCTCAGTACTTTCCATATACGTACAGAGCGACAGCATAAACAAGTGTTAACTTGACTGCGAAAGCCCACAGTTAAGACGGGGCATTTACATTTCATGCTGGCATCCTCACTCACTTTTTTTTTTTTTTCCTGTTGGATCAAGAACACTTCTTCTTACACTCTCGAGTGCAACACATGACTCGAGACAAACCAGAGACTCCAACAAGATCATACACGTACCCGGAGATGTGCGCACACGTGCTTGGCTTTGAATTTGTCGCGTAACATTTAACAGAATCTTTCAAATAACATAAACCTCCAGGCGACCTCTTTCTCCCTCTAGTTCTCGTGTGTGTGTGTGTGTGTGCACGTGCATTTGCTTGCGTACTCAAAAAGCTGCTGTGTTTTTTTTGCATGTTCTTGAGTACGTGTTTCTCCTGAGAATCCAAACACCTCTGGGAGATTACGCGGGGCCAGATAAGGCTGACCAAGAGTCACCATCAGGGCTGCATTCCTGCACAGCTGTTTGAGAATCAGGCACCGAAGGTTTCCCACATTGATAAATGAATACGAACGTGTGCATTCTTCCTCCAGATTTCAAAAGACGCCTACACTCAGAACAGTGTGCATTTTGTTGCTCTGCACAGTCGTCAATAAAGCAATTTTATTCCACTCTGAAACAGATAAGACCTGCACAGACAGCTCTTGTACTTCAGACTGAATGATAGAAATATGTCGAGGCTCATTATGTAACCATAGAAGTTGTCACGTTTTCTCCATTTTACTTTACAAGTCAAACGATCAACACCACGCAGGCTGCCTGCTTATTACAGTTTAAGCAACACATTATGATGCACATGTTACACACCAGACTTTTTTCCCACAGACATATCAAACTGAGAGGAAGTGTGTGTCACATATCTCTGTGTGGACTGGAATGTTCTGACAAATCAACTGCAGCACTGTTTTGTCAACAGAAATGGTATGTCAGCGTGATAAGACCGTATTTGAAGAGTCAACACGAAAAGTACGAGGGTTTAGTCACACAGTGTTTCTGTGGTTTTGACCGTCATTCCTTTGATTATCTTAATATTTTAGAAATCCAAAGCCTGCGAAGCACACATCAGTGTACGAACATAATGCAAAGTACAGTAAACACACTGGTATGCAGGCCCGAGTGCAGGCCTGCGTTCATTTTATACAATGTTTTTCTAAATGCCAGTTCCAATATATCAGGACGCTTCATATTAAAGGCAGCAGTCTTGGTAACTATAAGAATTGTGGCTGGATAGATTAAATAGTTTCATGAACTACTGGGAACCAGTGTGACTGTAAATGTGACTCTGGTTTGTGTAGTTATGCTTTAAAGGAGACTGTAAACAAATATAAAGTTAGAAACTCATCACTATTTATGTGTGTTATGCTTTAATAGCTTTTGATCACGAGAAAAGTCAGTGGCTTTTTATTGTCATTTCAACCATGTGCAGTGGTACAGTACACAGGGAAACGAGACAACGTTCCTCCGAGACCCTGGTGCTACATATGACACAGGACTATGTAAAGTGCAATGTGCAAAAATTGCAAAAAAAACAAGACAAGACAGTGCAACATTAGATAGAACAGGATGATACAGACACAAGACACAAAACAGCGCAATGGAAATGTGCAAAATACTGAGTATTGTGCAAAAAGAAAGAAAGAAAGAAAGAAAGAAAGAAAGAAAGAAAGAAAGAAAGAAACTGTTCAGCAGTCTGGAAGTGAGAGTCCGGAAGCTCCGGTACCTCTTTGCAGAAGGCAGCAGGTGAAGAGTGTGTGTGAGGGGTGTGTGGGGTCCTCCACAATGCTGGTGGCTTTGCGGCTGAAGAGGGTGCTATAAGTGTCCGTGATGGAGGGAAGAGAGGCTCCAATGACCTTCTCAGCTGCTCTGAATTTTGTCCCCAGTTCTTTTAAATGGGGCTTTCCTACTGTACCCAAGCACTCGAAGCACTTCATTCATACAAGCACTTTCTTCTACATGAGTGCTTTTATTTCTATGGGGCAACTTGGGGTTAATATCTTGCCCAGGGATACTTTGCATGCAGACTGGAGCAACTAGGAACTAGGGATCGAACCACCAACCTCCCAGGTAGTAGATGACCCGCTCTACTGCCTGAGCTCCAGACTTTATGCTAATGAGTTGTCCAAGAAGATGAAACTTGTCAAACTGGGTACTGTTCAGCCATCGCACTGCTGGTCTCCAGCAGCTCCTTGCTAAATTCACCAAGCTCTTTTATTTAAGTTCACTTTTTAAAAAATTCATTTTTAATGTAATTGTACTCCTGCTTTTGTCTCTTTTCTATCTTTTTCTTGAGCTATTTTGTCATATTTACTTAATATATACATAATTAGTGTATGCTTAATGTTTTGCCCGCTGTAGCATTATAATTTTGCAGTTCTGTGGATAAATAACATACATTTTTTCTTGTTTTCTGTTTATGGTGTCAAAAACGACACCCTCACCCTCCGAACTAGGTAAGTGGTAGTAAAGAGATTAATTGAATCTTAGGATCTGTAACTGGGGTCAGTTAGATTGGGCATCTTGTATTGATCAAATTGATATAGCTGTATTTTTGTGTGACAATAATCTTGCCTGCTTTTTTTTTTTTAATGCCATATCAAGGCTTTGTTATGTTATTTTTAAAAAATCCCTTTGTGCAAACACTTGGTGGGGAGTAGGAAGAAAAAACTTCCTTTAACAGGAAGAAACCTCCAAAAGAATTTTGTCAGGAAACACAGCCATCTGCCTTCACTGGCTGGCAAACTAAACAAACAGCAGTTTTGTTGTTGTTGTTTAAATCGGCAACTACTGAGCAGCTTCAGAGCCAGGGTCATATAGAGACAGACAAGGAGAGATTTGACAGAGAAGACACAAAGTAAGCGCCTGAACCAGCCCTGTGCGTTGCATCATCACAGAGAGTGGCTGCCATCTTTACTAAACGCCTCACTGGTTCCACAGGAGATGATGGACAAAAAGGAATAAGGAAAATAAGGAATTACAATAATCCAGGCTTGAACTGGCAAATGCAGGACTAGTTTTTCAGAATCACTGTGAGAGAAGATGTTCCTGATTTGTACACTGTTGCACAGGTGAAAGAAGGCAGATGTAGAGATTTGTTTAATGTGGCAGTTAAAGAACATATTTTGGCCAGCATGTTTGCTGTAGCACAAAACTCTCTATCATTCATGTGTGAGGAAGACTCATAGTCTGCATAGACAAATGGGCAACTGTCAGATAATCGTTATACAAAGTAACATCTGCTATGGTAAAATGTTGTGATCGCTTGTGAAATTGGTAAATGGTGGGATTATTTCCTTGTGTGCTTTAAATCCTCAAACTATGGTTAGACTAACCATACAGGTGCACATGACCCAATAACTGATTTGCAAGGATTTAGAAATAAAGAGGGATGATCTTAATTAAAGAAAACAAAAAAAAGGCTATGTCAGGTATAGCCTCTTAATAAAGACACATTTAATTGGGAATTGTTAATCAAGAATAAATGAAGATTTTAGAGGATGTCACTTCCTTTATAGCTTTTGTGACAAATGAGCAAAATTACAGTTGTGCGTCTACACAGTTTTAACATCCTGAGGCAGAGCCTATTCATTCACGTCCTCTGTAGTGGACACACAAATCACAATAAACGTTAAACTGAAAGTTCCCCCCCCTCGGTTCTCAGGAGGTTAGTCATGAAGCTGCATGCTGGGTTATGCATCTGATCGCTCAATTGAGCAGGCTTTGAGTCACAGTTTACACAGTGCAACACTGCCCTCTAGTGGATGTTTATAACAAGCCCAACACACGACATGAATTGCACTCTATGCGTATCTTCAACAGAATGTGCTAAAGAACCAAATTATGCGATCCATGCGAAATATTGCATTTAATAATCTGCACATTGACAAGTGATCACTAATGCTATGTACATTTCTATTTTTCTGTATAAAACATTTCTCTGACATGTTTTAAAATGAATTCGATTAAAAATAGATACATACTTTGTATTTATTTAATGCAGACATTTTGTAAATATAATAATAAAACAAAAAATATAAATAAAAAAACAAAAACAAAACAAGTCCATTAAAGCAATAACATTCTTTAACCACTAGAGGAGGTATCCCTCCACGTTATAGAAAACTCGATCAGGTTCACAACGCCTCATAAAATCTAGCTACGCTGTGTAACGTTTTTACAGTGTTTCCCCAAAGATGACAGAATTTCATAAATTACCCTTTTACTTTTCACTTAGAGCTGATGACCTCTGAACATCTGTGCATCATTAAAGCCAGGACTGTTTAAGCATGCGGGGACGTGCGGGGATATCCTGTTCGATGGCTGTAACAATGTAACTACAATCATCAGTCATCACAATTGCCACCATGGACTCTGTGCAATATGTACTCTTTAGACTCTGTGAGATAGCACAGACACTTACAGCTAGGACAACATATTTTGACAGATTCCAAGAGCTGAAGTGACTCAACAGTCTGTTTGAAGAAGCAGATTTGGAGCTGGCAGATGATCAATCAGAATAACTGTTTGGTGTGAACAATGTAAAATGTCAAACAAAACCTCTTTTTGTGTGGATGCAGACAATTTGTTTAACATGTTTGCCTCAAGAAATGATTTGGATGATTTTGATTACTTCTTGTGGAACAGGGAGAGGAGACGAAACAGAATAAATAAATAAATACTGGCCCTTCATCTTTTCCCTTCAAACTATGATCAGAGATAGATAGATAGATAGATAGATAGATAGATAGCTAGCACCTCCAATAGACACACGTGTGTGTGTGTGTGCGTGCGTGCGTGCGTGAAATGGGACCTGAGGGATGCATCTGCTCCTTTAGGTGATCTGGTCTCAGTGGAAGGGTGGCCATCAAGAAGACATTCGTATGGAAGGGAAACAGGAAGAAAAGGCTCAGGTATCGCAAATTACTCAAGAACTGGACTGAAACAGTGGCAACAGGTCTGATGGAATGATGAACCCTAATTTGAAATGTTTGGTTCAAATATTTTTCAATATTGAGATCTGGAGAGAAGTACAACAGTGAATAGCTATTTATAAAACATGGTGGAAACTCTGTCATGGTTTGGAACAACGCCAACAGCATTTCAGTTAGATTTTGATTCACCATGCAACATCTGGAAAGCATCTGATTGGCAACAGCTTCATTTATCAGTATGACAATGATCCCAATCACAGTGCCACTGCAGTAAAAGCATACCCGGGTAGAAAACACACAATGGACTATCAGTCATGACCTCCCCAGGCACCGGACCTCACGGCCTATTACTAGGGTCTGAGAAAGGTAATTTCCCGTTACATAAATAATATGGCTGTGACGTCATCCTAGCAGTGATATGTGTTTTTATTTATGCTTTTCTGTGCCGAACTTTCTAAAAAAACCAAACAGTAAATATTTCCTGCAGCAAATAAAACTACACTGAGAAAGTCGAAAGAAAAACTGAAAAAATAAGGTGCATAAAATAATTACATAAAACTGACACTTGGGAAAGTGTTACAAAATCGTATTACACAAGCAGTTATGAATGCCTTTTAGTAGGTTTCCTATTTCCCCTGGTTCCAAAACCTCCCGATCAAACTTTCGCAGTAATGTGGCTTCTGTTTGGTTTTATTTGACTGTAAAGGACTTGGGGGGGTTGAGAATTTCCAGCTAGAGCGCTGACATTTGGCCCACTGACAACTTTACTACGTCTTTTCCGTAGTTATGAAACTTTCAAGCGCAGGTTTTGTAACCGAGAGGTCCCGACCAATCACTGCACGAGTCTGCTGCTCACGTGACAATTATTTTTTTTATGTAACAATCGGGTATCTATGGGAAAGTGCGTTCAATATACCGCTAAGGACCACGGTAGCCGTAGAAATGTATAAACACGTCACTAGAAGGAAACCTAAGTCTCCATAGCATTTTATTACTCATCTTTTTAGACGCTAAAATGTCGCTCCAGTCGCAAGCGGCGGGCGCCCTGGAGGAGAGAAGCGCCTTCTTCATCGGTGCTGACTCGGACAATGTCTCGGAAGAGGAGGACCACCATGAACTTATTCTTCAGAAAGCTAACGCATTAGCGTCCGAAAACTGCCTTAGAGAAGCTATTGACTGGTTTTCAGCTGCTATGCGGTACAGTCCTGTGCGGCCCGAGCAGCTCAGCACTTTCGTGGACTGTATCCTCCGCAACTTTAAGAGGAAAGCGGCCGGGCCGGAGCCGCTGCCGGGCCGTAGTAGCCGGGATGCGGCGGAGAACCCTGCGGAAGAGGACATGCTGGAGTGTCCTAACTGTCACTGCTTTCTAGGTGAACCCGTGACCTTAGCCTGTGGACATTCATACTGTAAACGATGCTTACAGCGACGGCTGCTTCACAAATGCAAACTGTGTAGTGAACACGTGAGGGGCGAGGAGAAAGTGAATGTGATTTTGTGCGGACTTCTACGTAAATGGTTCCCGGAGGAGGTGGAAAAATCGAAAAAAGTAACGGAAGTGGACGCGCTGTGTAGAAGAAAACGCTACCAAGAAGCCGTGGAGCTAGCAACCTGCGTGATTCAGTCAGGTCAGTGTTGTTAACAGTGCCAGCCGTGCACTCGGGAGAGGTGTGTCTACTGCGCATTCTCACCGAGCAGGCATGACTGGAGTGCCATGTGTTATTACTTAACCAGCTTTGTGTAGTAGTGACGGGAGCGGGATACGTGTATGGCCCGTGCCCTCATGGATTCCGAGGGGACAACATGCTGACCAACATTTTTTTTTTGTAGCATTTCCTTAATTTCATGCGTTATACTGGTGCCAGTCTCCTCCTGCTTTGCCTATCTGCTGGGCCCTGCTTACGAAATTGCACGAGATGGGCATGCGCGCTCGGTGCACGTTGCGTAAGCCAGGTCGTGACACATATTGGAGCAGGTTTTGTAACTTATTATGAGGGGAGGGCGGTTGTATTTTGTAATTGTTATGTCTGGGCGAACCACAGTTTCATAAATGTCTTAGAAGGTGGGAGGGGGGAGAAGATGGACACACCGAGGGGTAAAGCAAAGCAAGGCAAGTTATGCAATGAGAGAAACAAAACCAGGCTGGTTTATTTATTTGTAGTTAGCCTGTTAGTGATGTGGGAGGTTTGTTGGCATTGAGTTTCGCAGGTGCAGATGCAAGTATTGATAGGAAACCCCTCTGTGGGTGTATTGAAGTGACTAATGCTCCTCTGTCCTGTAAAAACAAACTACAGTCATACTGTAAATTGCCCGCATGTACACTGAGTTCCCAGGTTAAAGAGGACAAACAGGCCAGTGGATGGCATGCCCTGCCTTCGTGAAAACAAAAATAGAAAACACAGCAGTCTTTCTTTTCCTCCTTCTTTTTTTTTATTTATTTCCTGATTACTAAATTTTAGATTACTTTCAATCACACAATGAAGGAACTCTAGTTCCTTCATTTAGTTCTTGTGCTGTTATGGTAATTAAGATAGTAGTTTTATAGCCTGGCAACTTGACAGTAGGCCTGGAAAATTGCTTTGGACCTTCATGTGATATAATATGTCATGTAACATGCTTTTGACCTCAGACATTTGCAGCACAATATCAGGATGCTTAGCGAAAGGGTGAACTGTGTTACAAGAAGCCCCAGTGACTCAGACTAGAAGGCACTTCTTAGTTAATCTGTACAAAATGAATTGCATTTGCATAGTTTGAGTCACTTAAAGCAAAACTTTATCCCCCCCTTTCCCTCCCCTAAAATGGGAAATGGTTTGGTATTAATGGATGTAACATGGAGCTGAGGACAAATTAAGAAATAATCAATACAACTCAAATGCACTTCCTCCCCTAATTTAGATGCTTAATTGGCGTTACTTGCTTTCACATTAACATCTTATATTTTATTGGGGGTTTTTTTCTCTTTTGCTGCTTTGAATATTTTAAAAAGGAAGGGCTGTGTGCTGGCTGACAAATGACAAAATATGAAATTACAGCCTGCCTTGTACACATTAAAGCCGTATAACCCTTCTGTAACTCGACAGAGGGTCGAGGACGGCACACCGATGCCGCCGAGGCGCTATTGCAGTCGTAGCACCTGCTTATGATAGTGCAGACCCACAGTGCTGCATCCAACCTGAGGAGGAGGATAGAAACTTCCAGACAGAGGGGTTGCCTCGCTGATGTAATGATGACAAGACAAACTACCCTTACCCTTCCAATTAGTATCTCGAATGCTCCATAGAAATGAGCTAAACCCTCTCAGTGAAAGGTAATACATTATTAGCACTGACAGTATGCAATGTGGTTTATTATGACGCAGCATTTAAATAACAAACTTCATCTGCCAGGCATCATGTCTGGTGGACAGATTGCTTTAAAAGGCTGAGGCGGGCTGATTACATAGCCAGTGGAATATATCTTCATCTTAATGTTTATTCTTTCTCACAGGTGGAAGTATTTAGAGCTGTTTTAGGCCCTCCTTAATGGCAGCTGTTCTACCAACAACAAAGCAGTCTGCCTTTAAAAAATAAAAGCCTGTCATTGTGTTTAAAGCATATGTCATGTTTTGTAGTGCTTTTTCTTTTTAATTTAAACTACCACAGTGGACAGAACTATACAGTCAAACAATCTGTCTCTGGTCTTGCAGGCTTCTGCAGCTTGTTTTCCTTTTTCACTGTTTGCCCAGAATTCATTGACACAGTTAATATGTAATGCAGGGTCCTGATTAATTACATAATGTATGACTTGCAGGAAATATTTTTTATTGAAGGGAAAACAGTACCTGCCTGTGCAGTTAGGAAAGATTATGGGGTAGCACAGTGAGTTATAGACTTATTTGGTATGTGTGCTATCACTGGGGTTTAACCTGTGTTGCGTGTCACATACATGTCAAATCATTCAGCAACTAAGTGGTTTGTATGTGTGCAAGTGTTGAGATTTAAGCAATTTCCTCTGGCCATTAAAGGTTTTTTCTTTCCCTTCTCCTTTTCATCATGTCCCCTGCAGATCCAGACGCGACGGCGGTGGTGCGACTGTCTCGAGCGGAGGCGTACGTGGGTCTGAAACAGTACCGCCAGGCTTTGGAGGACACTAACTTTTGTCCCCGATCCAGCTGTTCTGCTGAAGTAGGTCACTCAGTGATACTGCAGGATTTTGTTAGTCTACAGTAAAAATAGAAACGAAGCATGACTAATAAATAATAAAGAAACAGCATGACTTTGTAAAATTTATAAAAGTCTGAGGGATTTATGTTAAACAAACTGATGTTGGGTAAGTTAGCATTGAACATTTTTTTTTCAATGTCAGTCCCAAGGCTAGTGGACAACCTGCATTTTGCGTAGTTGAGTCCAGCGTGCATTCACCTGTTGTGATATATCGGTCAGCCAACCTTTACTTAGAAAAGGTGTATTTTAAGACTGCTGCCGTCACAGCCCCACAGATGGAGAGAGAGCGGCCTCATTAACTGTGTCATTAGTGTCGTTAGATGCCAATGACCTGTAAATTGCAAACCTGTTTGCAGCAGCAAGGTTTATTTATTCATCCACATTGTTATAGAACACCTGTCAAGGTTTATGTTGGATTAGTGACCAGTGAATTATACTTCCCGGAGAATGACTTCTTGCCGATTTCACTGTTTGCTTACAGGCAGTACTTTTAACAGCGTGCCTCTATTTTTACTGTTACATAAAGGAGTTTCTCTTTGGGTAAATGTGTTACAAAAGAGTGTCATGACCAGTGAAGGTTTTCTCAAGGTTTTCTCGATGGCAACTGAGAATGCAGTGATTAAGGTCACAGAAATCAATGACTATTACATCACAAGCAGGACACCAAATGTCTGTGTCGAATGCCTACGATATGTTTTGTGATTTTTATCTATGTCATGCATAGCCATTACTATTGACAGGCATTGAAAGCTACACCTTTAGCTTGCGTATTTGACGCTTATCTGAGAGTCACATTTGCACGTCTTCTTTCAGGCTTTATTTAGGAAAGCTATGGTGCTGCATGAGATGGGCCAAGTGGATGAGTCTCTCCAAGTCTTCCTCTACTGCCTGGCCGTTGATGAGGACTTTCCCTTTGCTAAAAGACAAGTGGAAAAGGTGAGACTTAGTCTGCTGCCAGGGAGGAAGTGGAATTCACACTGTTTTAACTATTTTAAGTAGTTTAGCTACAAGACATGAGTGTCTAAGCTGGGAACATAAAGCTCTCCTGCTCCTTATTCATTTATTATTTACTTTAGAGCCATTTTTCTGTTTATTTAGCGTCTGCTATTATATTACAACCCTAATGTAATCGCCTTTTGTCATGACAGCTTAATCTTAACTATTGAATAACCCATTTAACTGGGAGCATGGTAGAGACATTGGGTTTTATAAGCATCCTGAATGGAAGGAGCTGTGTTTTTAATAGGATTTGTATTGTCAAATGTCCTTCACAGACTTATTATTCTGGTCATTGATGCTGATATATTTAAATTGAAAAGGGAAAGTAAGAAACCTAGGCTGTGGGAGGAACATTAAAACTTAGAAATAAAATGTTGGAATATGAGGGATAGTGGATGCACACATATGACATTGCTTTTGGTTTGTACTTTCATGAACTTTGCCCGTTCCTTCTATCTCTCTGGGATCATCTGTCTTGGAATTGCATAAGTCGTTATAGGGTCAGATCTTATGACTATGCGTCTAATGACGTTAGTATCACTAAGACAGCCAGAACACAGTATTGTAGTTACATAAGTGACATGCAGTTGACAAATGTATGCAGGGCTACATTTGTTCTCTGCATAGCGTGACGGTTCGCCATTATGTGCTGAACCCGGTCTGTGTTCAGCTGCTGATACAAGCATTTTGTGTAATCGCGTTTGAAATCGATTAGTTCGGTCATTTTGGGGTACTGGGTGTGTTTGCATCTTAACTAAATTTCTCATGCTTCTGATTTGGAAATCAGAAGCAAACTAGGCATCTTTCTGCTACAGCGTGGAAGTTTGGCAGCATGAGCCAATAAACCAAGGTTGAGCAGCTTGGGATCTCACTTACGAGTTGTACCAGCCTCCTCAGTACCAAAATGTAGCAATCAGCTAATTAATGAATGTGAAAATGACGCCCTCCGTCCTCATTTTCATGACTAAGCTCACACAACACTGAAATGATGCTCAGCATATGGATACACATCTGTTAAAATAAGAGTAAAAGGGTAAAAATTAAGAACAGAAGTTGTGGTACATGCACATTTCTGGCACGGTCATCACTTTCATCAGTTTTATCACAAGCCTTATCTCCTGCACACAGTTTCCTGTGGAAATATTCTGATGAAATATTTTTTTTAAATATGCAGTGTTGGAGAAAACGCTGTAGAGGAAAACGAGTGAGTGCAGCATGTTTGAAATGATTTATGTTTCAGGCTCTGTTAAGTAGTAGACAATAAGCTACTACTACTTATATATTTTAGATGTTTATTGAGATGTTTTCTTTTTTTAGTTTGGGATTAATCTAAAATAGTGAGTGTTGTTTTACTGACATCTGGGAGTTAATTATTTATTTATTTTGAACATAACATAAATCGCTTCAATGAACAAACAGTAGTTTGTTCAAACAGTCTTTTCTCAGTAAGCCCGTTGTGCAGAGAGGACAAATAACAACAAAAACCTTTATTCGTCACATACACAATCATACAGTGAAATGCTTTTTTGTCCAAGCGGACAGGCTGCAGACGTGGTCATCTCAGGGCTTGGTTTTCAGCATGGAAGGGGGTCTTACGGGATACCGCCACCAGGCGGGAATCGAACTGTAATTCTTCGATGGTGAAGACAATATTTTGTTCAACCCTTTATTAACTTTATTCTTTCAACCTGTGTAGCACGATATGTAGTTTAAAGCCAGTGTTTGATGATTCATTTGAATTTGAATGAGCAAATCTTCCAAATATGGGACACCAGCTCTAACGGTCCTGGGTACTAGAGTCCTCTAGTACCCAGAAGTGTTTCTTCTTCAGGTTTTTTAAGCTTCCCAGGATGGCATTGATCATTTTAGGTGACATCCCGATAACACGCTGATTTCTTTTCACAGATCTTGTGTGATCTCCTCTCCCTCGGTGATGAGAACGTGAAGGTTGGCCTGAGGGAAACAACACAGAACGCACTGCCTCACTTACGCAGTAAAACCCTTGTGGCAGAGGTCCAAGCCCAACCACAGAGGCCAGTTCAAAGGCAACACCTCCACCACGTCCGTGCTGCCTCTGTGCACCATCTGGAAAACCAGGAGGTACTAACACAATAAACAATGCAGCTCAGTCACAGAGTTTAATAATGAATTTGTTAATAACGGCATTTATAGCCACACCAGTGAAAGAACCACCATCTTCTTTGCCCCTGTCCTGTGTCATCGTGTAGAAACGCTGGGAAAGTGTGGAGCGACCTGGTCTGAGCCGAGCTCATTCGCTACGATCGCATGGCTCTAATTGTAGTGAGGAGGGTCTAAAGAGAGTTTCCTCTGCTCCTCAACTGGGGGACCAGGACAAGGGAAGCCTCCTGAAGAGGAAGTTGTCAGTGTCCGACGTGGAGCCCTGTGTAGTGGACAGCGGAAGTAGCAAGCATAAAAAACAAGGTGAGCACAGTGCAGCGAACAGTGCTGTTTTCTGCTGTTTTGCATTTAATTTCTAACCCAAATTTAATTCAATTATTATTTTATTTTAGTTATTAAAATGCTTTCTTCTCTTCTTGTCTTAAGGTGTGGCAAAAGGCTCCAAACAAAAATCCACCAAACCTAAAATGAGAACTATTCCCAAGGATCTGCTGGACTCATATGACCTGGAGTGTTCTCTATGCATGAGGTAAGCACACATATTTACTGCTGGCTTACATCAGCGCTCATGGATATGACTCAACAGCCTGACTGCTTACATCTAGAACGACAAGCTGATTGTTGGGTTTCTGTGACCAATGCAGATTGTTTTATGAGCCTGTAACCACACCATGTGGCCACACCTTCTGTAAAAACTGCCTGGAACGCTGCTTGGATCACATGCCCCAGTGCCCCCTCTGTAAAGAGAGTCTTAAAGAGGTGAGAGACACAAATTTACCAAACTTTCACGGCTGTTCTGCTAATTAAAAAAAAAAAAAAAGCTCTGTGCTTTCTGTTTTTATTACCCATGTCCTGCTCTCTTCAGTATCTGGCATGTAGGAAATTCAAGGAGACCATACTCCTGGACCTGCTGATCAAACAGTACTTGAGCCGAGAGTATGCAGAGAGGACTAAAACACACCAGGAGGAGACCAGAGAGCTTTCTGAGTGAGCAGGCTTTTCATTCATGTATCATGTTTATCAGTAAATGTTGTTTTATGCACGTCATAAAAAAGTCCTAAACTTGTTTTCCTTTAATTCCTTCTTTGCAGCCTGACAAAGAATGTGCCTATCTTTGTGTGTACCATGGCGTACCCCACTGTGCCTTGTCCCCTCCATGTGTTCGAGCCACGTTACCGCCTCATGATTCGCCGCTGCATGGACACAGGCACCCGGCAGTTTGGGATGTGCATCAGTGACCCCCAGAAAGGGTAAGCATGCAAGCACAGAACTGTGTTCTGGTTTGCATAAGTCACTAAACAAAAGGCTTTATGCGACATAAAGATAGTTATGAAAGCACTTGTTCACAGTCTTCATTGATTTTTCTGCTCATGACTGGTAGATTTCAGTGGATGTGTGTTTGCCTGTAATGAATTACCTAAGGCCCTTCAGGGGCCATTAGAACAATTTACCTCAACTACATTTTCTAAATAAACAGTCATATGCCTTCCTGCAGGTTTGCAGATTATGGCTGCATGCTGATCATCAGGAGTGTCCACTTCCTCCCAGATGGGCGTTCGGTAGTGGACACCATTGGAGGTAAACGCTTCCGCGTCCTGTCCCGAGGAATGAAGGACGGTTACAGTACTGCAGATATTGAGCACTTGGAGGATAGCAGAGTAAGAACCACAGTAAACATCAATTACGCGGAAGAAAGCCTGTTTTCTGTTCTTGGAGAAAAGTCAGGTATTTTAAGTTTAAGCAGGCCAAATGATTCTTTGCTTGCCAGGTGGAAGACGGCGAAGAACTAGCGAGACTGCAAGAGTTGCACGATGCAGTGTATGAGCAGGCCCGAGTCTGGTTCCAGAACCTCAAGATCCGCTTCCACAACCAAATCCTGCAGCACTTTGGACCAATGCCAGAACGAGAAGCTGACATCCAGGTACGTCTCAGGCGCAGCATATCTAAACTTCCATCAGTGAAGATCTGAATATCTCTCCACAGATTAAATAATAACTTACACACCTACAAATGTCTCACATAAACCAACAAATGGTAATCGAATGTTTGAGCTTATTGAGGTGGATGTAAGCCGCTTGCATTTAACTGCAAAGCTTTCTGTGGTTCCTTTGTGTTTACTGTCGTATTACACAGAAAATATTGCACTTCACTGATGTCTTGGAGTGCAGCAATGATTACGTGCGTGCGTGTGTGTGTGTGTGTGTGTGTGTGCGTTTTAAATTAAAACTGTATTTGATGAACAAGGGGATGACTTGTAATTCATGGTCAATTTAGAATAAGTAAGCTGGAAAATGAAACCTTCTGCATAATTAAACTTCTGCTGAGGTATGCCTCCCTGCAGTGGGAGTTAATATGGGGGGAAAGTATTAATGGTGTGAGTAATTTTATATTGTTTGTACTGCAGAACAGCTTGTAAAAATACTGCGCGGCAGGGAGTTGGCAGCAGAGTTTGATTGTCGAGAAGATTTATTATTATCAGAACTTGTATCTCCTGAATTTGCCAACAGCGGTCGTCTTCTTAGAAACAGCGCACAGCCTGTAAATCTTGCATTACTTGGACTTTAAATCATTCTCAAACTGGACCATTTGACACTCGACACACTTGCCTTTTAGGGAGTCCCGCATTGCCGTGTACTCGCTTGCGTCAGAGATCTTAATACCTGAACTCAGGTGCCGTGCGCTCTCAGCTGTAGCTTTTACTTGCAGCCTGCAGTGCTAAAGGGGATTACAGCTCACTTCTTTGGACACCCACTGGGTGGAGTCTATTGACAATATAGGCTAAAGAGCTTAAAGGGTGCTTCATAGCTAATCCTGGCTGCCCTGTTGCATCAGCACAGTGTCATGAAAAGAATTTACTACATGCTGGCGAAGACCTTTTATTCCCTTATTATAGATTTCACAGAAATAAACTGATTATTTGCTTTGAAGTTAACTGTAGCACACACAATAGTAAACACCATTCACTCCAAATCCTGTGTTAAGTGCAAATGTTGCAGCTGGCTCAGGCTTTCTGACTCTGACACAGCCGTACGTTAAGTACTGCATTTGGATGCACATAAGGACAAACTAAGAAGTTTAGTAATAAATGTAGTACCAAGTTAGAAATCAGTTAAACACTGACTGGGTGCAGAGTTTTAAAAATCTATATGAGCAGAAGATTTGAATCATTGGTGAATGGATTTAATTACGCTTCTGATAAATGAAAAGAGAGCAGTGAGATGTCTGCAGCAAACAAAAATAAATATATAAATAAATGGTGGCAGATGATCAGCAGATTTTGGAGTTATTGATTACTGGGGGGGTTTGCTCATAATTGACTTAATACATTAAAAGTCCAAAATACTGATTTGTGTTATAAGGTTTACTATGAAAGATTAGGATTTTATTTAATATGCATGTGCAGTTGAGGTTAGAAGAAAGTGAAAAGCTTTTTCTCAAAGATAGAATAATAAAAAAAAATACTGAATAT
This sequence comes from Benitochromis conjunctus, assembly GCA_015052645.1. Taxonomy (NCBI): domain Eukaryota; kingdom Metazoa; phylum Chordata; class Actinopteri; order Cichliformes; family Cichlidae; genus Benitochromis; species Benitochromis conjunctus. The sequence continues at coordinate 82,506 of VOQK01027046.1, forward strand.
TTCTATAATTTAAACTACAAGATCCAGTTCTGCTCAGATCCTTGAGATTCAGAGTGTAATAAGACTTTATGTTACACGGCTGGCTATTTGTCTGTCTGTGTTTATAACCTTAGTATGATGATGGAGAAAAGACGTTTCAACATACATTTTTGAACTTTTAGTTTCATTTCGCCATGAGAAATAACTTATCTGTGTATTTGGGTTTTGCCTGTTTATTAGTGCTAGTTTTCAGAGATTTTCTCGACGTGCTCCAGATGATGAGAGTATCATATTGACCTTGTTCATTGATGTTAAACTCAGTAGCAGGATCCTCAATTGAGTTTGGCTCAGTTAGTGTCACGGTGAAGGTTTGTGCTTTCTTGAAAGCCACTTACACTCTTCCTCCTTTCTTCCAGGCGACTCCGAATGGTCCAGCCTGCTGCTGGTGGCTGCTGGCTGTGTTGCCCATCGACCCTCGGTACCAGCTGTCTGTCCTGTCCATGACCACCCTCAAAGAACGCTTGGTTAAGATCCAGCACATCCTCACATATCTGCAGAGCATCCCCAACAACTAGAGCTTCCCTACAAACAAACATCTTTTGGACTTTGAAGTGACATTTAAGAAGAACCCTTCAATCAGCACCTGCTTTTGTTCCTACTGCCAGTTCACCCCATCAGTTACAGCTAAGAGACCCCCCCCCACTACTACTACTAGTATACATGTACAAGATGTACAAGAACCACAAACAATCAGTGCAAAGCTGTCATTCACTCAAACATATACGGCCAAACCACCTCAGGGATTCTTTGAGTGAAACATTTGATGTTTGTGATTATGAAAAATTATCTAGAAAAAACTAAGAGAGCAACTATTCTCATCTGCTTTATTGTCAATTTCCAAAAATACTTCCTGAACAATTGCAGAAAAATGACAAGAGAAGTTACGGCAGCACGTGGTTAATATTTCCTTGTTGTATCTCTTGAATGACTGAGTACAAAATCCCACAATCGCTTTTTTGTGATGAATGCAAGTGGAACTGGGGTGAAAAGTGTTTTTTGTTTGTTTCATCTTTGATGCATGGAAGCTCTGCCACTGGAAGAAAAAAAATTGCCAGGCAGAGCCAGCATCTCATAAATTTGACTTATGGACTCAAACTTGTGATTATTAAGTAAATTTTGAGATAATGACCCAATATTTTGACTCATAGATTACAAATAACCACAAACAATCAACAAGAAAACACTTCCCCACTGATAAGACCAGTGAACGGCCTTTTTTCTCCTCCGGATTTGTTTCTGAGCTGTAACGTTTTTGTTTATCTGGAGGAAAGATGGCGTGATTCTGTGAAACAAAATCCTAAATGCTGAAAGTCCAAAAAAGTAAAAGCAAGATAACTTAAAGGAATAACTGTGAAGTGATGTATGCACGGACCAAGTGCAACTAAAAGCTGGTGTACGTACACCAAACACAGATAATAGTATTACACTTTTCTTACATGCACAGCTTCCATTTCTGCCTCTAAAGAGCAGAAAAGGACCCGTTAAAAGAATGCATGTTTTGAGCTTTTGAGTTTCTTCCAGCTTCTCATGCACTGTGTTGCTCCTAACATGAGTTTAAGAGGAACACGTGACCATGAAGACTTTTTTTTCCTAATGTTTTCTTCCTTTGGCAGCCTCAGGTTTGGCCCTGTCTTCTCTTTTCTGGTTGGCTCACAGTGAACCTGAATTCCTAATCTCCTTCTTCCACATGCTTGTCATGGACCACAAGATTCCTCTGGAGTGTGCGTCTTCAGGATCCAGTGGTTCGGTTCTTGAAGTGCTTTTAGTGTCTTCTTTGAACCAAAAAACAATCCAGCTTCCCACTGAGTTAAGTTAAAACTGAAATAATTTATGAGTAAACTAATATTCGTACATTGTGTCCGTAAGTTGTGTTTGAAATCCTAAGGGGGTCTTGCAATATTATGGCAAATGGAAACCAGTAAAAACAGCATGCATACAGCTAATGGGTTAGCATTATTCTTCATTAAAAGCTGCTCTCTGTCTGCGTGGAGGATAGAGGACGGTACCTGCAGTGCTTCAGTGAGAGGACTGCATATGCCTTACACCATTTTGCATTGTGGTTTTGGCTTTGGTTACCATTCCCTATTTTTTGGCCATAGCATGAATACTACTTTTAATTGTATATCTTTTTTTTTTTTTTTTTAGAATTAGTTTTC
>VOQK01027046.1:84867-118493 GCA_015052645.1 Benitochromis conjunctus
GTTTTAAGTTATCGATTTTCAATAATAAATGCACTTTTTTTTTTTCAACATTGACTGTGTTGTTTTTATTTTCTTCCCCATACAGAACAGCTAAGAAGTATTTCTCTGCAACATTGACATCGTAACTAAAAACTTCTCTTACAGGAATGATTATTCAGATTTGTGTAACTTATTTAGCAAATATTGCTAAATTGTACAAGATCATATGCAGCATCGCCTGTTTTAAACACAGCTACATCTGCTTCTTAAGTCAGTCAGAAATAGCTACTCGAGTATGATCCATTCATGCAATTAGGCATCAGTTCCATAGGAAACACAGTAACAACAGTTAAGTGAGAAATCATACCAGCTCTAGCTCAGGCTTGAGAAAGCTGTACATTTCTCTGCCACCAGAGGGCAACAGCGCAGCATTATGAACTACAATAAAGGGTTTCATAACTCACCCTCTGCCCACTGCACTTATTCAACCTCAACTTTTATTATGAAAATATAAAGAGATCTCTAAGTGGATTACACTTTCACAGCCAGACGTGTGAAATTCAATATTCCACAAAAATAAGAAAATAGACAAGAATTGGAAAGTAGACAGAAATAATGGCACGCAGCTGATGAATCCGGGTGCTGAATGCGTCGTGTTCTTCCATCAGAGGTCATCGTGCAGAAAGCATCATAACAAACTCTGCAGGGGGAGACAGACAGCAGCAGATCCACTGATAAGGACTAATATACACTAACATCACAAAAAGGACGGCGTGGCATGCAGTCACGCCGTTCTCAGCCCGTGTGACACTGTAATGGGAAACTGACACCCCTCATCGCGTGATGTAATCACGAAACGTTTGTGTGATCGCCAAGTTTATGAAACACTGAAGTGTTCACAGGATAGTATGCTCTGGTACTCTAAACGTTAACTGGTTTAAACTCACTGTTGCGTTATTAGTTATGACTGCTTCTTTAGCTGACCTTATTGATTCATCTGGATTGGCTCGTCAATGAAGACAGCTATTGACGTTTCCTGTTAATGCAACCCAGCTGCAGATTGCGGATCGATCGCGTCTTCCATGTTTCCATTGTCCTTCCGAAGTGCTTTGCTCTCAAACAATTATTGTTGGCGTGAAACTATTGATCACTGGGTAGTAAAGCGTAATTCCACATTAACCTAGTAACACTGTGTTTTTTGACTAGTAACAGCAGCTCTGTTGTAGTCGATCAGATCTTCAGTTTGAGCCTGAACGCGATCCTTTTCACTGTTCTCACGGGCGCTGTGGATCTCTGTGGGCCATGTGCCTTGTAGAAATACTGCACATGTGTCAGGACTGGATAGATACACTCAATATGCTGCCCTTGGGGCTAATTGATGATAATGAGGAGCACCTGCTTATTGATCCACAGAGTGACACACCTGTTCATATGTCCCCAATCATAATTGATTGGAGTCCTGAGACGAGGCAAACAGGATCACAGCTTGCTTTAAGCCTGTGGTGTGCCGCATGCTAATCTCATTCACACAAACGTCGTATTGATGGTGCTGCACGTGCGCACACTGACGTGGATGTGCGTTTATATGTGCGTGTTAGTTAATTGTTTATCTGAGTGCAGCATAACGTAATTTCTGCTGAGTCCTTGAGCTGCCCAGCAGTGTCTGCTCTTTGCATGTGGCATGTGACAGGTGTCCAGGCATGTGTATTGATCGGCTTAATGCAACTCTGATTACATTGGATCGCTCCCTTCAGCCAGCTCACCTTGACTTAACCAGCCCTCCTGTCTTGTGTCTCATTCTTTCCTACCTCATTTCTCACAAAATTTTCTTCTTCTGTCCACTTCAAATTGGACCCATTCCAACTAGGTTCACTGTCCTTCCTCTGCACCGGTGGTCTATAACCTTCTTGTCACAGGTTCTTTTTCAGCTACAGCACACGCTCCATATAGCAATTATAAAGTAGTGGGTTACCACTGTATTTTACTATTGAACTGCTATAACTGATTTACTGTATTATTATTTTTATTATTGATTTCTGGGTAAATGAATTACATTTAAGGGCCTTAACATTCAACCAAAAGCTCATAAGATTTTTAACATTACATCAGATCTGGTGAAAATATTACATATTTCATAAGTCTTGCACATGGGTGGTGAAAAAAATGGCTTCATAGCATCACCTATAAAATTAAAATGAAGTACTTCCTCTCACATAGTCACATAGTTTGAGCTTCAAGGATAAAATCTGGCACGCATGTGTAGCATCCCATTACAAAATGTTCTTGGGGGATTCAGTAACTTGTAGCTATACGCTACGACCCGAACCAGCATTACATTACTGTTATACACGCTACTTCAACAAACTCCTTCCAGGGATTTAATTGGATTAATCTCATATTTTTGAGTCCTTGGCCACGCTAAATTGCAAAGCTTTCCAGTTTTTCTTAAACAGTGACTCTACTGCCATGGTGAATTTCAATCAACTTTGCCATGGCACTTTAATTCGTTGTAATTAACACGCATGTTGTTGAATATGGCTTAAATAATTTGGCGGCTCTACATGTTTGGCGCTTTCATACAGAAGCCCTTCCTGACATAACTGCAAAGGGGGATTTGTGCCTCCAACTGGAATTAAACAGCTGACCTTTCACTTGCCAAGCAAACATGCAAATGACTATGGAGGAAATGTTCAGCAATAGCCGTAGTGCAACCTAGTGGCAACGGGAAAGGATGTTTTTTACATGTTGATGCACCAATTCGAGCAGGTTAACGGGAGCCTTAAGGAGTAGATGTTACTTTATTGTGAAAACTGAGTGTAGATGAGACAGCTTTACCCTGATGGGAAGCCGAATTTCCGATGTGTCACCATGAAACTCAAAATTGCTGTAACTTGTGTAATCTGCCCCAGATTTCACATTTGATAAGAGTCCCAGCTTTGACATATCTATGCGCCAATATCCACGGATACTTCAGAATTTGATGATGCTTAAGTAAAAGAAAGATGTAGAAGAAGCAGAAACTTTTACTTTACTTTTAGCTGCACCCTTATTCATACTTGATCCTCTCCTTGACACAACACTTGGAAGATCCTAATTTTTCTTGTGGATGTGGTAAAATGGCTCTCTGGATACACCTACAATATTTTAATGGAGCTGTCCGGCTTATGTTTCAGGTACATATATGGAATTTTAGTAGCCTTATGTAATGTCAGAACAGAACAGAGCAGTCATCTTTAACCAAACATATGGCACTAATTAAGTTTGGCACAGCTTAGAAAACTGACGTGAAGGTGGGTTGCAAAGCAGGTTTCAGCAGAAGCAGCAATTGTGAGCAGAATAAGGCAAGGTAAATAATGCAAATGCATAAGATTTGCCAGTTGGATACATAGAAGAGTATCAGCTGAGCCATCAGTGGATATAGGTTGACAAAGGGATCAGCCTGCCTGAAAATGCACTGACTACAGCAGTCATACAAGTACCTCTGACTAATAATGATACTGCACACCCATCGCCTGCCCTTACTTTTTCTGTTTTAAAATGCTGATTCCCTTTCATATTTTTGCCTGAAGTCTGTCCTCTCCCACACCTTTTCCTCACAAGTCCCCAACCGCTCACCATCAAAGTCAATGTTTCCATCGTTGTTGAGGTCAATGTCACTGAGGATCTCCTCCAGCTCGCCTTTCTTCAGCTTCTCCCCAAGGAGGGTTTTCATGCCCTCCTTCAACTCGTCATATGTGATCTTCCCATCACCATCACAGTCAAACTGCAGCGGGTAGGGTTAAGAGCAAGAGGGTCGAAGCCCAAACATGCAGTGAGCGAGGAAAGATGAATAATTAGACCATAGGTGACGAGAACTGAGCGCCACACAAAGAACAAAAAAGGACAAATAAAATGACAGATTTGTTAGATTATGATGAAATCAGGCACTGGATACAGAACAACAATACAAGGAATAATAAGCAGAAGAGAAACAATAAAAATCGAAATTGAGTTTTGCATGTGTGGATGCAGATTGGCTGCGTGAGCTCCCTGGGAGTTTGAAAACAGCTTGAATGTGCAGATGGTTCAGCGCTGACTCATCAAATGTTAGTAGTTGAGAAAGGCTTTTGAAGAGACTCTAAGTTAGAACGAGCTGAAATGATTTCTCATTTGTTCAGCCTGAGTTTTGGAGCTCTCTATTCAGAAAAGGTGAGAGCTAATGTCCTATTCTCCACAAATTGATTCAAACACCAGAGCTGGAATTTCTGGTTTCTGACAGCAATGGCAATGAGTCAAAGGCGAAACAGAGGAAACATTCATAACGTACACCCAGGTCTACAAGTGGATAACAATGTGCATTTTTGCAGTTTTGCCTGCATACATCACGACAGTGAATTCGAAATCAAACATCAAAATTTGACTGAGGTTTAAAAACAGGAGTTTAACAAAATCATAACAATAACTGTTTAGAAATCAGCCCTCTGGAGTCAACAGCCCCACCAAATCACCAGTTTAAGATGACCTCGCAGCAAGACGCAGGCTCCCTGAGTCTCCTGTGTCCAAAGTGCGGACTTCAAACTTCAAAGCAGTTTTTAACCCTAACAGTGCAGTTATGTGGATTTTATTGACAGTTTGATGCATAAAAGTCCCGTAGCACAAAAACAGATTGAAGCGATGGTTATTTAATGTCAGTCTTTTCTTCTTTTTCTTGAGTGTAATCAGTGGTTTTTCCTTTGTGTGTTTACATTCACGTCCACCTTCTCCAGGGGTTTTTGACTTGGTTGAATGTCACGAAGGCTTTTTGTAATCCTGGAAATAATTCTGTGATCATCCACTTTGATTGTTTTCTGTGGTCTTTGTTGGGACTGAGCTGCCCAGTACATTCATTCATCTCTCACAACAATTATATCATTGTCCAAAAAATTACTGGCTTGGCTGCAAACTATGTTGTTTGGCATTTGAATGTATCCACATACTGTATTTATTAAAAAGCTTCAAAAATAATTTTCAACTGGCAGCTCATCCAATTTCTCTCTTGCTTTTCATAACGGAGAAAAAAAGAGAGAGAGAGAGAGAGAGAAAAACACGAGGCTAAATTTATAACACAGATAAATGAACCTCAGTGGCCTGATGTACACTCTGATGTGTTCTCAGTTGAAATCATTAAGAGCACATTATCAGTGCTGTCTGTTTTGTGGTACCCATTAAAAACCTATCATTCTGTAACGTGGTAATGGGATGAACCCAGGTGTGCAAAGCTGTGCTTACAAATAACATCATCAACATCATCGCGTTTGTTTTGCCTCGGCCACCGCCGACGTCACACGAGGGCCCTGAGCCGCTGTTGTACCTGCTTCTGTGTTCGTGTCAAAGGAAACAACTCGATAAATATTTCCCACGTCAACAAGGCACCAGAGCATTTCAAGGCAACTCCGCTGAGAACAATTTTACAGGTGGCATGAAGAGGTGTATTTAGAGTATAAACTGTGGGTCTCTGCACAGTGCAAACCAGGCTGCCTGAAAATCTCATCGATAGAAATATTTTTCTTTCTTATAAAACCCTTTTCTTCTGTAACCTTACATAGAAAGCCCTCTACTCTCAGCCCTTATTACAGGTAAGAGTCACACACTACTTGGCAATCTCTAAAGAAAGGTCGCACACTTCAAAAAACTGTCAGTACCGGGTCTAATTTACTTGCTTAAAGGAATACTTTTTTTCCACTTTCTTGCTGGAGACCCTTTTACCTGTTTGAAGGCACAGCGGAGCTCTTTCAGCCCGACCATATGAGCTGTCTCAGCCACCATCCTCGGGCCCATTAGCTCACAGAAATCATCAAAGTCTACATGACCACCCCCTGTAGAAAGACAGAGGACACACACACACGTGAACACACACATACACAGACACGCACAGAAAGACTGTCAAGAGTTACTTTGTGTGCTTCATTTATGAGGCTATGGTGCGCATACACTGTTCAAAAAAGCTGGGAATGAGGAAGGAAAAATTTGACAATACATCAGATCAATGGGGAAGAAAATCATGCCGGATATCTATAAACCGATAAAGAGTGGGTAATGTGTTAGGAATGAAAGGATGCCACATCGTTTGATGGAAATGAGGATTATCAACGCACATCCTGACACCCCAAAAATTAAAGTAGAAATATGACGTGGCAAGCTAGTTCATTTTAACCAAATGAATTTCAGGGGCTCATACCGAATCTCTTCAGTCTCCTGAGAAAGAAGAGGCGCTGCTGCACCTTCTTCACTGTTTTGTTTGTGTGCACTGACCATGTGAGATCCTCCTCCAGATGTACACCTAGGAAACGGAAGCTGCTCGCTCTCTCCACAGCAGTGCCATTGATGGTGATGTGGGCATGTGCTTCCCTACACCTCCGGAAGTCCACTATCATCTCTTTTGTATTGGTGATGTTGAGGGTGAGATGGTCCTCTTGGCACCAGTGTGTCAGGGCACTGACCTCCTCCTTGTACGCTGTCTCATCACCTTTGGTGATAAGACCCACCGCTGTTGTGATGCATTGATGCAACTCATAATGGCAGTCATTAGCTTGTATGGCCCCCACGTGTTTGTATGCATGCCTGACAACGTCAAGGCATGCTCTTAATGAAATGACAGATGGTATCCTGGGGGATTTCCTCCCAGATCTGGACCAGGGCATCACTGACCTCCTGAACAGTCGGAGCTGCAACCTGGCAGTGTTGGATGGACTGTAATAGACTGAAATAGTCCCAGAGGTATTCCATTGGATTTATGTTAGCCAAGTATGGGTACCAGCCAATGGTATCAACTTGTTCATCCTCCAGGAACTGTGTGGATACTCTCACCACATAAGGCCGGGCAGAGCAAGAACGATGGGACCCACTGCGCCAATCATTTTGATACCTAATGGTCTGTGCGTCCCTCCATGGATATGCCTCACCAGACCATCACTGCCCCACCACCAAACTGGTCATGTTGAACAACTTTACAGGGACTATAATGTTCTTCCTGGCTTCTCCAGACCCTTTCCCATTTGGTACATTTACTTTTTGAACAATGTAGGTGTTATGGGCACATTAAATATTTGACCAATAAATACCCATCCTTTGAGAATGTTGGTGACTTTTTTAGATCTCATACTTAAACCCGCGTTAATCGCAATGTGTTTGGCTTTAAGCTGCTAGAGACTCAGTGGCTGTAACTCAGAATCACTCTTCATTTAGCTCTGTTTTAGGCTGACCTGTCCGACAAGCCTGCCAGAGACGGTGCACAATTGGAAAACTGGCATTAATCCTCATGACCTGCTCTGATTAGATGATCATGTGGTGCTAGGTTCACCCCCACTTTCTAGTGAAGAGGGTACATTTGCTGTATATTCCACTAATGGCTGGTCTATGGACTGGAGTCTGATGCTGAGTGAAAAGGGAAAGAACCTGTTCAAACAAAGCTACAGCTCCAACAGGATACTTCTGTATGGCAGTTTTTTTTAATAAAATAAAAAATCCAAATAGACAGAGACTGGCAACTTGGCTTTAGCACTGTAAGCCAATTACAGACGTACTAAGGAATAAATTTCAACCAAACTCATTTTAATCCTCTTTGCCAGCAGTAGCATGCTTCAGTGTCCTGTCTTCTGACTATCACCAAGTGCTTGCTCATAGGGGGTCGTCTGATTTTGGGGGTTTTCTCTGTATTATTGTAGTGGCCTTATTATTGTAGTGGTCTGTCCCAGTCTGGTCTCTGTTTCACCTTCTGTGTGAAGTTTGGGTTTTTGTCTTCTGTCTGCATCAAGCTTGTGTGTCTTTGTCCGGGTCTCAGTGCCAGTCCTGTCTCCTGTCCCTGTGTCTGTTCTCTCTGTATTTGTTTACGTTTCTGTTCCCATGTTCTGTTACATCCTGTTTTGTTTTGGTAGCCTGTGTCTCGTGTGCGTTATGTTTAGTTTTGCGTCCCCTGTCTCATTAGTCTGTGATGAGTTTCAACCGTCTCCACACCTGTTGCCTTTTACCTCACTATCCTCTGTCCATGTATATATATTGTCTCAGTGTTCCCTTCATTTGTACAGCCACACTTCCTTTAGATAAGAACTATAGCCAGAAATAATGGGAGTAGAAACAACCCATAATAAGCTATATGATCTATAAAAGAAAACTTTTCCCACAAATGTCTTAAAAAGAAAAAAGATTTTATTTAAAACATTTTTCTCAGATTTAACCGACCTGACAGACTGAGGAAGCATGTGCAACAGTTTAGGTGCTGTGAACGCGTGGACGCCTCTGGATTTAAAATAAGAACACTGAACTGAACTGAGTCAGATGACCAGGGTCAGGTCTGCTTTGTACAAAGGAGCCTGGCCATGGAACCCTTCATATGTAAACTCATGTTGTAAAATTTAAAAGTGAACACAATTCAATTCAGTTTTATTTATAAAGCGCCAAATCACAGCAACAGTCTCCTCAAGCTGTTTTGTACTGTAAGGTAAAGACCTGACAATATCAGAGTATAACTCCAACAATAAACAACTCTCTATGACTAAGTGCTTTGGCGACAGTAGGAAGGAAAAGAGGAGGAGGATTCTGGATTGACAGTACTGAGTTGAAAGGGATCAGTGCTGGCTAGGTTTTGTTTGGGGCTTTGCTCCTGCATTTTGGACTAGTTGAAGATAGACAAAGAAGGACTTGGAAAAGCAGGTAAAGACTGAGTTACATTAAAAATTTGCTAAAAGAATTTCCCAACAGTTCCAAGTTATTAGCCAATAGTATTAGTTTGACCTTTTTCAGTATTTCTTAGATTAAAGAAGCGAGACTGGTTGAGCGTAGAGAAATGAGATTAAAGTTAAAATGCTGGTCAAAGGAAGATCTGTTTTCGCTCGTCTTCCAGCTTTCCTGGCTGTTCGGGCTGCTGGTCTATTCTTTACATCGCCTCCACTTTCTCACGCTGTCAAACTCATTGCTGGCATCATTACTCTAGTCCAACCGTTTTCTTTCCCGCCCTCTCTGAGCCAATCAGCCTCCATTCTGTGTGCTTTAAATCTCATTGCTCTTCTGTCATTCTGCCTTTCAGACTTGTATTCGTGCTACCCGCCCCATCCAAGCCTCCATCATCATCTTCACCACCACTAGACTTCAAGTAATCAAGGAATCCTGTCGTAGTTGTATAATTTCTCTGTATTTGCCCTACTGTGACCATTCAGCTGAGTCTAGTCACCAGGTAGGTTTTATTTAAATCCTGTATCTCAATAAATCATGTTCATTTTTATTTCTTCAAATGATCTCTCCTTATTGAGGTATATTGACATGTAGCAGCTGGGACCCACATTATCAGCCTATCCAAAACTTCAGCTTTTTTCTCTCACCTTTCTCACTGCAGACATTTTTACTTGATAGCATGGCTATTTTAAGAGATCTGGATACAAAGCTGTAGCTCTCCAATGTATTTTTTCCAGAGACAACAATATTTACATAAGTGTATAGCTGGCCGAACGTAACTTAAGCTTGTTATGAAAATTTTTATGAACGTCCTCAGTGCATGGATGCTACTGTGCGCTCCACTTTGTGTGCTCACTGTGTTGACTTCCTCAGCCAGTTTGATTGCTCTCCATGGTAATTATCAAAACAGACTGATAAAGTGGCATGGCTCATGTTATTAGTTCGACAAAAGACAGGCTTATTTAATATTGCGGACCAGTAGGCTTTGTCTTCTTTCATTATCTGGATCTTGTTGGACGGAAAAGGCTCTTTCAATAAAGCCACGTGATCATGTTGTGGTTCAAAAATTTAATCAGTATTCCGAGTCTGCTGAGAGAGAGAATCGCAACAAACTGCCCGGATAGAAAATGCTCTAAATGATGCTGAATCGTGAAGCTAATGGATAAAACCGCTGCCTACCACAATAGCAGCGGCAGGATTTTTACATAAAAGCCTACTTTTGGCAATTAATTCTCTGATTTTCGGGTTGGTGACGGATTTTCATGCTTGCCTCAAGGTAAAGTATATTTTTTGGCTGACTGGTTTTACCCTTGTGAAGCAGCTGTCTGGGGGATTCCTGACACAGCCTTGAAGAATTTCTGAGCCTTAAGTGGGTCAGTCTGAGATCACAGGGTTGAGAAAACTCCACCAAAAGCCTTAGGAGATTATGATTATTTTTAATTGATAGTGTAATGGTTGTTCTCGAAAAAAAATGGATGAATTTCATAATCAATCTAGAGGGATTACACTACAGAGAACAAGCTTAGAATATCTAAAAGCTGACAGCACCTTCGCGATCAAACCAAAGCCACACTCGACACAGAGTATGAGACACGGCATAAAATATAACACAGAGCTGCAACCTCTAAAGGCCTGGTGTGCTCAATATTTCTCTTAAGGTTTTCCTTTTAGCTGCAGATGGAAAATGTTTCTCTACACTGTGTGAGGCATCACTTCATCTGTTTTCTGGTTCCTGTTATATACGGATGTGCAAAGCTTCACATGTGAGTCACCCTTGTCATGGCTTCAGTTTTACACCTTATGACAGTAGTGATTAAAGCGTGAGTCATTTTTTTTCCCCCTTTACATGTTTAGCTGTATTTGCTGCACGAGTTTTAGTTCACTTTTTGCAGGGGTGCACATTAGATGGAGATATTCATGAGAGGGAGGTTAACGTTGCCACAACACTATCCTTGTTGGTGTCATTCTAAGAATCTAATCAGGATATTATTTACACCGGGGACACTGGGTGAACCTAATTTACTTGCTGGTATAGGAGAGGAAGCCAGCTGCACTCTGGTCCCCGAGGGTCACAGCTGAAAAAAACAGCCTTATTGGATCAGGTGTGGTGAAGATGCTACTGACTCACAGTATAGTATTATTCTTATTATCTGTTAGGACATACGTAATGGCCCAACCCACATATTACACCAACAGGAGCTACTAGGCCATGAAAACCCATGTCATGAAGCTCCTGGCACACAGTTTTTGTGCTGATCTTAATAACAGAGGAGGTTTGGAGCTCTGTAGTAATTGAGTCAGCAGAGCAGTGGCAACTTTTACACCCTATCCAGGGACCCCGCTGTGTAACTTTACATGGTCTGCTACTGCGACATGGTTTTGCAATAGCTTCCACTTCCAGTTGATTGTGGAATATTTAGTAAATTCACTAAATGCCTTCTTTCAGAGATGGCATCCTGTTACATTAGCGCTCAGTGAAAAAAACATTCTTTCACGAATGTTTGTAAAGACAGACTGCATGGACTGAAAACACCTGAATTCAAAGATTAAGAGGTGTGGCCCAATACTTTTGTCCATATGGTGTATCTTTTCATTCATTCATTCATTCATTCATTCATATTTTTCTGGTTGCTCTGCACTAGTCACCGTAGTATATTTAAAATATTCCTGAGTCAAGGCTATTTTTAAAACAGCAACACATACAGAAAAGAAATATCAAAGTTTTTTCCTGAAATGACATTGAATCATCCAATTTTGCAGTAAAAACACTTAGATAATGTGTTTTTTTTTATAATGAAAGGAAGAAAACTGTGTTTCTGTGGAAATATGTTTTGGTGTCTGGGTTTGCTTGACAGCAGCTGGAAGGCTGAGATTCGGTTGTGAACATCAACAGGGGAAAAAGAAAGAAAGAGCAAGGAGCATGGTTGTATTTTAATGGACCAAAATTACATTTGCTGGTAAATGTGTGTCCTTTAATGATCTGTAGCTGATCTGACATTAGCACTTTTCCTAGTAAAGATTGAACTGCTTGTTTGGTCACATTATTGTTCAGAGTAAGTGGTTCTTGTGCATTTTATCAGTTTGTCGCCTGGTATTATTATATACAGTGCATAAAACATGAAGCATACTCTACCAGGAGTCACCCCACAGCTCTAAAAGCTAACTTAAATTTGGTCAAGCTACATTGCTGTTATCAGAAATGGATGTTACCTCAGATCATGGTTCAGAGGATAAAAGTTTCTTGCCTTTCACTTGCATTCAGTGGGAGGCAATTAAAACTCAAGAAAAACACCATCAAAGTTGATGCAATTAATTGAATTGTTATGCATGTTATGTTGTGTTATTGCATATAAATCTGATGTTTTATTTATAGGAAAATAATGATGCTGCTTCTTATTTATGGAGAAATCTAATCTGCAAAAATAATGCTATACACAAACATGAAAAAAGAGTTCTCATGATATTGTGCTTCAAAGCATACAATAGTAAATATTATGGTAATCCTAATATTTGCACATTGTAACAGATTGCAGCTCATAGCATGATCTGTGTGCAAAGTCCTGGCCATCCACTGAAATGTGTTAATAGAACCATTTAGATTTTCTGAACAAAGGTTAGGTGTACAGATAACTTCACTCCAAGCTATGGCAAAATTCTTGCTGCAAAGATGATTCACCTTAAACTTTCAACACTTATCACACACATATCTGCTTCTCGATCGTTCAGGAAAGAAGGCAGAGGCAAACAACATTAAGGGCAGAGGGAGAAAGATTAAGTGTAAACACACACTTCTACATTTAGACTAACACTCGTACACCCCTGCACCTGCAGCGTGAGGACCATTAATCAGCTTGCTTCTTGAATGTCCCCAACTCCAAAGGCAAACATGAGGTCCTCAAGGACTCACAGGAAAGAACACAAGCATGTGGGTTTGTGCAGACACACGACTCACACATTCACACCTGCACTCTACCGAAACATCCATCAATTTTGCACGCGTGCTTTAGCCTCTTAGGGAGAAATGGGGCCTTATAGATGCACACTGCCAGATAAATACTTACATTTCATCTTGATTTGCTGGATGATCTCGATGAGCTCCATCTCTGTAGGCATGTAGCCCATGGTCCTCATGCAGTCTGCGATGTCTTTGTAATGGATGAAGCCATCCGCATCATAGTCAAATTCCTTAAAGGCCTCCTGAAGCTCTGACAGATACACAAACAAATTACATCTATCGCAGCAAACCGTAAAGCTGGGTTTTCCCAAGAGTCAAGCACACACACACACACACACACACACGCACACACACACACACACACACACACACGCACGCACGCACGCACGCACGCACGCACGCACACACACACACACAGTGTGCAGATACAAGCAGAAGTCTGAGTTATAGTGTGTGCCAGGTGTGTATTTAAAGGTACATGTCTATGATTCTGGAGACAAATGTTGCACTTTGTACAAGTTATGTATAAGTTTAATATTTTGCAGATCCAGGTTTTGAGGCGGTCCATGAGGCGTGGAACAGCACTTTCAAGGAGATTCTGGCAAATATGGTGGGAATGGGACACTGATAAACTGAGAATATTGTCTAATGGTGAAAAGAATATTTTGAGGAGCTCCTCAATCCCACAGACAGACTTTCCATTAAGGAAGGAGAGTCTGCAGAGTGTGTGCTTTCATACCACAGAATCCTCCACTGAAAATAGACTGTATGACCCAGAATGAGTGACTGAGTCCAGAAACTAATCCGTAAAGTATTTACAGAGGTCAGGACAGAGAGCCATTTTCCTATAGGCTTCTATAGGATTTTTTTTTACACGCTATCGGCATCTGCTGGCCTTCAGATAGAATGCAGGTTGAAGGCACTTGTGCACTGGCTTAATTTTTCCAACCTGCAAGGTACGTCTAGTTTTGCACTGTTTTGCACTGTGCATCTAGTCACAGAGGCTGCTGACTAGATCGCTGTCTGGGAAACTAGCTCATAATGTAAGTTAAGTGTCCATGACTTTGGTACAAAGAATTGATCATTTGTTGCCTGTTTCCAGCAATGATTAGTAAACAGATGTTAAGAAGTCTGAAGTAAACAATTATAAAACATAATAACTAAATGTATTCTGAGGTGTAGCCCAAACTTGGAATACATGTTAAATAAGTCTTCCCCTTTGGTGTCAGTGTGGTGACACAGAATTTAAGCAATATTGAAACACATCTCTCCCTCCCAGGTTGTCACATATGGATGCTTAAAAAGGAAGCACATGACATCAGATTTATAGCACCGAGAAACCATCATTTCTCAGCATGAATCTTGTGAAAAATTATATTTAAGCCCAAACCATGATCTTTTGCTAAACCTGACAAAATTGTGATAGACTTCACCACCAGTTCAATCTCAAAAATGTGGATTTTAAAGAGGACCTTTTGGTGCCTGAAGCCCCAGTACCATAACACAGACAATGTATCTTTTTACCAGCTGGGACAACATCCTCATTTTAGGTTTGACAGCATTTCTAGCATTTAATGGCAGATGGCTTGAACGTAAATTGAGGCTGCGGTTTGGGGAAGGCCTCAGAGGGGACTGGTGGTGGTTCCCAGACTGGGCAGGTCCCCAAAGAAGGCATCCCCTGGAAGCATTAATGACTGCATTACAAAGGTCGAAGACTGTTGCAAAAATACAACTGGTAGGAATGCTTGGAACCAGAAGATTGGGAGGAACACTTGCTGTAGCCAGGGAGGAATGAACATAATTTGGTTGTAAAGAAGGGGCTTGAGCTGTAAAACTTGGCCACCTGTTACTGGAAGCTGCCCTGGCACCTTCATGCCACGAAGGTTAGCTGTTGCATTTTGCAAAAAAGGGGTAGTGTAGAAATATACTGGCATTCTAGTGCCAAGAGGTTTGCTGCTGCATTTCGCAAAGGAGGAAACGATAGCATAGAAACTGGCATCTCGATGCTGAGAAAAATTTGCTCATGTTTTCTGGAAAGGAGAGACAGTGGCGCAACGAACTGGCAACCCAGTGTAACAACCCATATTGTGATATAGCACTGCTAGGGGGTGTTGTCCTACTATTATAGTAGTTGGAGAGACTCCTAGTGTGTGAGTATAGTGGCAGCCATTACATGCTACCCGTGTGTAAGTTCAAAGTAATACCTTACCATTGTAACGGGCTGGCGCCGGCGACTACCGATCCCTGCACATGTATGTACGGACAGAGTATCATCATCATCATCATCATCAATTTATTTATAAAGCACTTTAAAAACACACTAGGTCGACCAAAGTGCTGTACAAGGCAAAATAAAATACAACATAGCAAATCCATATAAATAAAACAGTAAAAAATTATAAGTCAGTTACCCACAGAGTTAAAAGCCAGGGAATAAAAGTAAGTTTTTAGTCTGGACTTAAAAACTGGCACCGTTTCATAACTTACATTATGAGCTAGTTTTTAAGAGTAGAGCCGTGGAGACCTGGCTCGTACGGTCTTATAACTTGCTAACAACAAATAAAGGTCTGTTGTTCGATCTAACTGACTGGCTTCAAGTTATCTGGCTAACCTCCACACCACATGCCTTGTGGACCTGCTAGCCGCTCCTTCCTCGCCAGACTGCCGTTACACCAGCGCCAGTAATGTTCATTGTTTCTGCATTTTCCAAATGATGGACAGATGGCAGAGAAACCAACACCTGGTGCCAGAAAGGTTTGCAAAGAAAGAAACAGTAACCAAGAAACTGACATCCCAGCATAAGGAATGTTTGCTGCTGCATTTGCAAATGAGTGATATGGGTTGCTGCTACATGATGCGAAGGAGTGATAAAAGGGAGAGAGGTTTCATCACTGCTTTTGCGAAGGAAGGATAGAAAACAAAAAACCTTGTATCCTGGTGCCAGAAAAGTTTGCTGCTGCACTTTGTGAGAGAGGGATAGAGAAGAAGAACATGACATCCCGGTGCCAGAAAGGTTTGCTGCTGCATTTTACATAGAAGGGAACAATAACAGAGAAATTGCCATCCTGGTGTAAGGAATATTTACAGCTGCATTTGCAAATGACCAGCATTTGAGAAGAAAACTTGCATCCCAGTGGGGGAAAATGCTTGCTGCTGCATTTTGTGAAGGCGGGATAGAGAAGAGAGAACCTGACATCCCAGGGGCCAAAATCTTTGCTTCTGCACTTGCGAAAGAGAGATAGAAAACAGCAAAACTAGCATCATATGGCAGAAATGTTTGACATTTAGATGCCAAGAGTTGAATAATAGTGGGCTAGGTTAAGTCTAAATCCTTAATGGAAGAATATTTTTGGGAGGCCTTACTGGAGCATGGCAATGACGTGTCTTCTGAGTCCAGTACTGAGGTGTGTCGTCTTTTCAGGTAACTCGCCCAGCTTGAGGGCCGAATTCAGAGCAACGGGAGTGGAGCTGTGCCGAGCTTAGGTGGTGGGCGATCTTCCTGAATTTCATGGAGGTGGCGCACGGCCAGAGTCAGTTTATGTCTGGATAAAGCTGGATTGATGGATGGATGTAGCAGACCGGGATGCCGGGCGGCAAGAGAACCTGCTAGAAGGTTCCCCGGGATGGCTGGCACTGTTAGGTCTGTAGCGCCTGAGATATTGTTTGCAGAGTTTGTGTTTCTTGGATTGTCTGAAGGAAATCCGATGAAGCAGAGCTGTAGAGTTCTTCATGTGATGTGCTGACAGACGAGAGGTTTATTGTGAAAATATGGAAGGGCGAGTAAAATTCTCTTACTCTTATATGATTAGTGGCATTAAAGTCCTTCTGAAGAGGCGTTTGCACAAAAACGAGAATGAACAGCTTGTAGAGCGGGGCAGATAAATTATCTATAATTACAAAGGGAATATTTGACACCCTGGGATGTGAACACTTTGAAGATTCACATGATTCTGTTTAGTGTGCCTCATGTAGAAGTACTGCCATAATCTGCAATCTTGTCTAGAGTTAGGTACTCTGGCGTGTGTATTGACTAGTAATTTATCATGTGCTTGCATTGTAATTACACCTTCAACAACATCTTACCATCTATCTCCAGCGGCATCAGCTGCCTCTCCTGCACAGCAGAGGAAAGAAAACAACAGTAAAAATGATTACAACAATATCAGAACAGGGGATGTAAAATCAGGCTGGCTTTAAAAACTGTGAATTCTCCTGAGAATCATCCCAGTGATAATCTGTTTTTGACTACCAAATTAGAATAACATGCATATCATGTCAGCACTGCTGCTGCATGCTGACAGTAAACTCTAATGGGATTTAACCCAGCGACATGTCTTACTAATTTGCAAAATGACACACTAGTGTACGCGCACATGCATACACAAACACGGCATCTTGAGGGAGACCCAGCATTGACTCAGTATGTGTGAATATACACTCATGCACAGGCATAACATAACAGTGAGCTGAAGAAACTTTGCACTGTCACAAAGAAGCACAGGTACATTTAAGCAGAAAATACACATGTGCATACATACACACGCGCACTTGACACAAGATATATAATTTGCATATATCCGCGTGTGAAACATTCAGTATTCTCTGCCTTGTTTTGACAATTGCTCAGGGTGATCTCTTTTTCTCTTTTTTTTCCCTCTAACATTTCCATATTTTCAGAGTGAGGCAAGCTAGAAGCTAGGAACAAAATCTCCACCTAGTCATTAAGAATAATGGATGACAGTGAAATTAAGGTGTGCTGACGGCTTAAAATAGTAATATGTTGTTCTATGTTTGGCTATAGACAGGCAGTTTTAATGAAAAGACATTATAATTTGGAAATCAATTGGAATACATATCCGAAGGCAAGAAATGCAGACTTAAAAGGATGGGCTTTGTGGTTTGGCAGTTTTGCAAGAATCCATCACACACTACAATATGTAAGCCCTTGAAAAAAACCAACTTAGTAGTCACATATCACATGCCTCACTCCTTGAGAGTGTTCTAATTAGCACATTTGTAAACATGTGCTGATTTGAATTTGCATAAAAAAGAGCTTAGATATTAAAAGATCACACTGAAATGTCATTAATCATCCTGTAGATGCACTGAGCCAATGTGTCCTTAGTGAGATGGTTGTGCCACAGTGTTTTGACTCGAGGGCTTGCAAACAGTGTGCAACTCTACCGCAGAAACATCGTCCACGGGGGAAAAAAAAGAAACATGCTAACTCAGTCATCTTACAGAGCAATGGAGACTGACATATGGAAATACTGCTTAGCAAAAAGACACCAGAAGCCTGAGGATATCTGTAAGTTCAAAGAAGAAGAAGAGATGACATCTTCTAAAAACTTTGATTAAGTACAGAACAAATGTGCACTGATTTGCTGTGAGCGTGTGTTTCAATACTTTGGCTTGGGATTGGAAAGGCTCAGTACATTGAAAAATTGTGAGATAAAAGCACATTACAAGAGGTTCAAGTAAGTTCTGGGGGAACTCCGCCTCCGGGCTGGGGCTCTAGCTAGGCCTTGGGGGCTTGGATCCTGGTCGGTGTGTCACAGAGGTTGTGGGTGGGTGGGTGTGTGCAGGCGGGCCCAGCCCTGGCGCGGGGGGCTCTGGTGCATCAGCGGAATTGGGGGCCTGTTCAACTAGCGGAGAGGTTACTACATCCTTGCAGGAGGACTCGGCTCTCCAGGAGCTTACTCTGCAGGTAGGGGAGATATGTAGGAGAGGTGGAGAATGCACTCAACCTGGGTGTCTATTGTCTTATGTAGTCTGGGAGAAGATTGGATGATGGGGTGGGTGCAATTTCCTCTGCAGTGGGGTCTGATGGGCTGCCTCGGGCTCTGTGGGGCTTGGTGGTGCTGCTGCTGTGGGCCCCGGTCTGGATGGGCCTGGGCCCCCTACCCCTTACTGGGGTCAGCAGGGGAGCTGGCCCCAGGGAGGGGCTACTCGCCCCCCCCATTCCTTCCCTCCCCATCCCCAACTGCTTCCCTCTTCCCGCTCCATCACACCCACCCAAACATGCGCGGCCTTGGGGTGCAGGTATGTCACCAGGGTGCATCCCCTTCTGGCCATCTGCTCCTCAATTTTATTCCACAACCTAGATATCCACATTGCTCAAACTTACTTGGGGGTGGGCACACTATATGGGGTCCAGAGGACAGTCTGAGTATTCAACCTCACCTCTGGCGCCGATGCCCACCACTTTTAAATGCATGTAGACATTATGGGTTCTTGGGAGGGGTCGTACTGACACCTGTTGCTCTCTGGCAGAAAGCACCGTGCCCCTCCCATGTTTTAAATGCACTTTATGACAGCACGCAGCAACGCCACATATGAGCGGGCAGAGAGAGGTATGGGGTCTTCACACACCCCCGCTCTCTGTTCGCCATCAGGGCGGGGGTGCTGGGTGGAGCAGTCGGCCATCTGGTCGGGGTTCCGGATGTTGGGCCTCCCTGCTGGTGCAGGACTGGGGGTGGTCTGCTGGTCTTCCAACCCTGGGAAAAGGGTAACATATTCTGGGTCTGAGGGCAGATTGCCCCTCCAGGAGTGAGGGTATCTAGACCTGGGGTATAGAGTATGCTAGGGGATTGTGAGTGTGTGTACGGTGTCCATTTCTGTTTGTCTCCACGTTGGGCGAGTGCCAAGTATTCGTATATGAATGCACGAGGGTGGGAATACATGTTTGTGTCTGTGTGTGCCTGTTTGTCTGTGTCTACATGTCAGGTCGGGTCTTAGACTCCACCTCTCTGGGGACATCTCTCCCCTCGCCACATTCCCTGCCGGTAGCTGATTCCTTCAACTGTCGGTGCGTTGGTGATCCTCGGTGTCCGGGGCTGGGCGCTCAGGTATGTACTAGCTCACTCCTGGTGGCTGCTTGGCACGGCCTGGCACCTGTGGCTTGGTCGGGCCCCTTCTGGGTGGTGGGGAGCCCTCGGGTTTCTGGGCCTGGGGCTCGGTCTGCTCTAGCGTGTTTGGCTGCCAGCGGAGCCTGTGGGCACGTCACTGCAGCCCCCTGTGGCTTCTGCACCGTGGCTGCTGAGAGACCCCACGTCTGGGGCTCTCCTCAGCTCTTTCCAGGAGGGTGGCACGGTTGCCCCTCCGGTGGTCCTTCTTGGGCTCTCGTGCTCTGGGGGCCTTTGGATGTCTGGGTACTGGATCTTCTCCATGCCCTTCATGCCCTGAGGGGTGGTGCAATGGCTCCCCACACCCTCTAGCAGATCATTACATAAAAAACCTTTTGAATACAAGCGCGCTCATCCACACAGGTATGCACACACAGGTGTACACACGGGTACTCACAGACACAAACTATATCTTCCTTGGCCACTACCTCAAAGCCCATTGTGTGCTGTCAGTGTTGCGTGCTGCACAATAACATTTAATATTTAGTATTTACTGTTACTCACACTTATCTAGGTTATTGCTGTGGCCCCCATATTGTGTTGCTCTACGATGCTTTTGCTTGTTTTCTTTTGCTTTTTTTTTGTTTGTTTCACAGGTGATTCAGTTGATTTTTCCCCATTTTTTGTCCTCTCCCACTGTCTCTCGTCCCCTCTGTTTTTCTCTCTCTCCCTCCCCTTCTTTCTCTCTTTCTCCTTTTCCTATCCCCCAGTCATGTATGTCCTGTCTGTAATAACTTAAAATAAAATAAAGGTCAATCAAATTTTACCAATACGGCAAAACTTTCTTGGCCTTCAGACAATAATTCTGATCACTTTCTCATTCTGATTCTGGTACCAAATGGCACAGGCAGAAAAAAAACCAAACAAACCAAAAAACAAGAGGTTCAAGTATCAAATCATAACCGTCCATGTAACTATTCACTTGAATATTTCTTGCCTCCCACAATTTTTTATGGATCGTCTTCAAACTTCACAACAATATACTGGGCCTTGGGAAACATGGGGTCATGTCTAAGCATTTGACCACTTTCCAGGGGTAGCTACATAAGCACAGACCACCCTCACTAATTTCTGCTGCACACTCAGTTATTTTGTTCTGTAAGCATGCCTGAATTATAACAGAAACCGCTCATTTCAGGAAAAAGAGAGCTTCAAAGGTTACTCCTTGTCAGCTTTTAAGGGGTAAAGAATAAAAAAAAATGCTGGATATCATACAGAAGAGAGAGACTGTTGAATTTCATTTGCTTCTTAATTAGTTCTATATTTTATATATTTTTATACATATTAGAAATACTTTATCTAAGAACCCATGCTAGCCTTGCTTGTGAGCTATGACAGTTTAAAATTTCACCTTTGCTTTTAAATAAGTGTCTGTTTTCATTACTCTACTGCTACTTTTATGAAGGCAAATCGTTCTTCAACCTTGAGTTCTTCATTTTTTTTTAAATGCTTGAAAAGTGAGAGATAAAAAGGGAAATCAGAGCGGCACGGGGAATGAAATGCAAAGGGAAGTGCAATATTTTTCTTCCTAATGCATGTTGGCACTCAGCGTGTCCAATTCATAAATCATGCAAGGTCATCCCGTTCAAGTGCACAATAGCATCAGGAAAAGGCGCCTGTCGTTTATTTGGAAGCTGCACCGCATGGCGAGTGTTCAAATGATTATTCACTGCGCAAAATTGCCAGCAAGAGTTATAACATAAATGCAACGTCAAGATGCAGTTGCACCATGAGTTATATTACTAAATGTGGGCTCTACCTAAATAAAACATTAAGGCACTAGAGATTTATACAATGCTTTTAAGTTGTAAAATAGTCATTGAATAGTCACAAAAAACAAAAACTTAATTGCGCCCATAGAGCTGCACCACTGTTTACCGTGCACAGGATCCTGCGACCACAAAATGGCATGTTTACATAGCAAGGTCAACATATTAATTCGATTTTTTTTCATCCAGAAATGATTAGTCCGCATGCAACTCAGGCTCTGAATTCATCTGTCAGAACAAGCCCATTAATGGTTCATTTCATTTTGTCTGCCTTCATGTGGCCCACTGAGCAGCACACTGCTTTGTAAGCATGACGCATGTACACATATGAGAAGTACGTCGATGCTTCACATTAGCATGCATCAGCATTGAAGTGAAAAGGCTCTCAAAAAAACCACAAAGCAGTGACATTACAGGCATGGTGAATGCCCTCCGAGTACAGTCCGATTTGCTTTGCATTCAACTGTGCTTCTGCCTGATGTGCACATGTATCAATTGTCTTTCTTCTTCTCTCTGCCAGTCGCTTGTTCAGTTAGATCTGATGAAGGCTGACAGGGAATCTTGCTACTTGTGTTGAGATTAGGAAGGCTGCAGGATATATGGTCTCTCTACCTCAGTGTCCAAGCATCACTTGTAAATTCAAACATTAGACCGCCTCAGTAAAACAAGCTAGATCAGTCATGGCAGGTGACGTAGTGAGTTGGAGAGGAGTGTAAAATTCTCCGTGGTAGCCCAAGGTCATGGTGAGATGTTCTTCCTTTTCCAGTAAATGGGTTGGAACTCTGAAACAGTCCGAGTAGTTATTAGGAGATCGAGTTACGCAACATCATTAAATGTTCGTAGGCACACAGCTCCTCTTGGGGTGGGTTTCATTTACAAGAAATCCTGTGTGTTTAAAGATGAATCTAGCAGTACAGAAACAATGTGGTTTGCAGTTAAATGACCTTTTAACTTAATATGATTACTTGTGATAGAGGCCAGTTTCACCAAAATAAAGTAAAGTAAAAGTCCATTTTACAGCATTTACTTTCTGCCCTCATTTCTCTGGAGAATTTGAGTGAATATTATGACTGCGAAAGAGAAAAAGTGGTGCTCAGCTCTAGCACAAATTTTTCTCAGTGGCCACTCTCAGCATTGCCACAAATGAGTCTCCTGTGGAACAGAAAGCAGTTTTTCCATTGACCATGACTATAAAATGGAAGTCTGTAAAACAGCAGACAGTTGGGACAGAGCTGCAAACAAGGTTTTGTTTTGATTTTTTATTCTTTCAACTTAAAA
The DNA here is from genome assembly GCA_015052645.1 of Benitochromis conjunctus. Classification (NCBI taxonomy): domain Eukaryota; kingdom Metazoa; phylum Chordata; class Actinopteri; order Cichliformes; family Cichlidae; genus Benitochromis; species Benitochromis conjunctus. The sequence goes on from VOQK01027046.1 coordinate 107,439, forward strand.
AAAAGAAAAGAAAAGTAGCTTCCTAGTAGTGTAGAAAAGTGAGCTTTGCTGTTTATGGGAGAGGTCCTGACACACAGTTGGTGAGATGGGAAAAATAACACAGAGGAAAACCTATAACTTTGCTTTTTTGGCTTAGGCTCCAGCAGAGAGCAATTTGCTCCAACCTCTGAGACCAGTAACCAGCCATCCATGGTGCAATTTTGGGGCACTTACTGAAACACATTTGTCACAATTAAATGTTTCAGATCATCAAGGAAACTGTAATGTTAGACAAAGATAACCCGAGTAAAAACCTACCATGTCTTCTGTGAAGATGTATTTGCCCCCTACACGTAAAAACTGGCTTTGCCACCCTTGGCAACAAGAACTGCAATCAGACATTTATGATAAGCGACACTGAGTCTTTAATATCACTGTTTGGGCCACTTTTCTTTACAGAATTGTTTAGTTTCAGTCACACTGCAGTGTTTTTCAAGTATGGACAGCTTGTTTCAGGTCATGCCAAAGCATCTCAGTATGATCTAAGTCTAGACTTTCCATCAGTTACGACAAGACGTCCAGGTCCTGAAGCAGCAAAGCAGCCAAAGACCATCACGCTACCACCACCATGTTTGACTGTTGGTGTGATGTTCTTTTTATGAAATGCTGTGTTACTTGTATGCAGATATAATGAAATGCAACACTTTCAAGAAGCTCTACTTTTGCCTTGTGAGTCTGCAGAATATTTTCCCAGAAGTCTTGGAGATCATAAAGATGTTTTGGGGCAAATGTCAGGTGAGTCTTTGTGTTCTTTTTGGTCAACTCCTTGGAAGTTTCCAAAGTGTGGTCTGCAGTTCTTTAGCTGTTGTTCTGGGTTCCTCTGTGACCTCCTGGATGAATAAATACAAAATCTGCATTTTGTATTTACTTGACTTATTTTTGTCTAATATTGAAATTTGTTTGACAACCTGAAACATGTAAGTGCGACACATATGCAAAAAATACAACAAATCAAGACGTGGCAAATACATTTTCACTGTGATTATGGCTTCAGTTTTGGGAGGATCATCTCTGTTACAGTTTTTAATGAAAAGAACAACTTTGTTCTCACACTTGAAAACATGTGCAACACCAGCATTCCCCGTCTAATCTACCAGCTGCACACCAAATTTAATGCAGCCTATAATGCTGCCGAGGGAACGTTTACTTTTCTCAGAACAATTAGATATCCTCTCCTGGGCAAATCGCTAATGTCATCTATTCATGCATCATGGATATTGGCTCATTAGGAAGACTGACTAGTAATGTCCACAGTTATATTCATGCAGATGTACAGCACGAACATTATGACCCAACTCTTCCCATCATTACTCTGTACATACCTGAAATGACTGAGAATGGTACTCAGACCAGAACGTACAGCCAAATTCAACCCTATGAAGATTTGATTTAAGTCTTTAATTCCTCGACGTGTCTCCAAAATAACTATAGCTGAGTATTGTCACATCTGGTATAAATAGTCTTAGTCGTGTCTAAAAAACAAAATTATATGCTTATAAGGTTTTAGTGATTCAGTTATATAAAATAAATCCTTTCTTTTTCTCATATGATAAATGTGAAGAACTTTACTATTTTTTCCAAGAGGATTGAACATGGCATACATCAAAAGAAATTATTGTATGTTATGATTTTATATGGTGCTTTATGTGTAAATCGGCTAATGTTTCCAACAAAAATCAGGGCGGTTGTGCATCGTTTCTTGGCTCATGTCCATTTGTAATTTTCTGAAATATTCTGTGACATCCTGCAGGGACCGGGGATCATGGTATCAGACATGAACAGAGCCAATTCTTAACCCGAGCCAAGCAGAGCATTACTGGAAGATGACACAGAGTCCAGGCATTAAATCATTTGTGAAATTATTGGAGTGCTTCTCCCCTTTTTTTCCAAGGCATAAAGGACATGGATTACAGCCCACAGTCCCAATTTCATATTTGAATTAATAGCAGTTGGTAATGATACAGATTTTCCATGGTTATATGACCTATTCCGCATTAACAATTACCGGTTTACAAACAGAGCATTCGCTTTTGGATCGCTATGGATCACTGCAAAACAGCCACAAGCAGTGTTTATACATACAGCTGATTGTTAGTGCTCACAATCAGCTAAATAAATAGGGCAATTTTCCTGCTCGACTGCATAACTTTAAATTTAATGTTGTTTCTTTCAGCTGTGACTCACTGTGCAAACCTCCACTTTATCACAGTTCTGTGTTTGTGTTTTGTGTGTAGCATAAAAGAGACTCATTTGCATTTTTGTTGCACATGTTTGTGTTGCATAATTGTTACTAAAAGAAATAAATCCTAGTAAGGTCATTTTTTTTCTCTTTTAGTGGGCTAGTAAACAACCACTATGTAAGATTTTGGATGTTTCCAGGAGTTTTCAAACTGTGAAGTTGAGACCTGCTGGGCTGATGGAGAGGGAAGAGGCAAGGACATATCAATTGAAGTGAAAGGAGCAGGTGCACGCCGGTGTACACGTTGAGCAGTTACTATGACAAAGGAGGTGATTGTGGAAGAAAATATTAACTTTTACTGGCTGGTTGTCATCGTTTGTGTCTAAAATCACAGTGTCCAACAAACTCGGTTTTGCTTTCGATACATTTCAGGTTGCAGAATATAACATTAACCAATTACAGCGTTTGAGGTCATTTAAGCTTATGTCAAAACAGATTTAACCTAGCTAAAGTAACATAAAGACAACTATAATGACAATAAACATGGAACAAATGAGATACACATGCACATACAGCATTACTGCATGCTTTCAACATATACTACCAGTGAAACGTTTTAGAACACCCCAATTTTTCCAGTTACTTAATGCAATTCAATAGTCCAATGAATAGCTTGAAATGGTAAAAAGGTAAGTGGTGAACTGTCAGAGGTTTAAAAAAAAAGGTAAAGTTACCCAAAAGTGAAAAATAATGTACATTTCGGAATCATACAAAAAGGCTCTCTGTCTGCATAAAAGCAGTGTTGGAACACACTGTGGTACCGTACCCTCAGGAGCGTCAGTTGAACAGTATTGTACTGGAGAAAGTAGTGTGTTGCTACAAAAGTGACGAGAAAAAGGCAAATAACAATGGAAGAGAGACAGACCATTATAACACCTAAAAATGTAGGTTTTTCCTACAGAGAAATTGCAAAGAAAGTCAAGGTGTCAGTGAATACAGTTTCCTTTACAATCAAAAGGCACTCAGAAACTGGGGCAAACTGGGGAAGAGGTCTGGCAGACACAAAGCCACACCTGAACCAGAGGACAAGTTTCTGAGAGTTAACAGCTTGCATGATAGGCGGCTCACAGGACAACAGCTTCAAGCACAGCTTAATAGTGGTCGTAGTAAGCAAGTCTCAGTTTCAACTGTGAAGAGAAGACTTCACAGTTGAAGTCTTCTCTTCACAGTCAGAGCTGCAGGTTTGACATTACGAGCAAGAAGGTATTATGGACCGATGAATCAAAATTTGAAATCTTCAGTTTATCACCCAGGATCATTGTAGGCGAAAGGATGGTCCCACAGTGTGGCATCAACTGTCAAACATCGAGGAGGTAGTGAGATGGTGTGGGGCTGTTTTGCTGCATCCAAGGTGGGTGACTTGTACAGAGTGAGAGGCACCCTGAACCACAATGGCTACCACAGCATTCTGCGCCGCCATGCAATACCTTCTGGTATGCACCTAGTTGGTCAGGGGTTCATCCTACAGCAAGCTAATGACCCAAAACATGTCCAAACTATGCCAGAACTACCTCAGGAAAAAAGAACAAGATGGTAAGCTTGAAAACATGGAGTGGCCAGCACAGTCTCCAGACTTAAACCCCATCGAGCTGGTTTGGGATGAACTGGACAGAAGGGTGAAAACAAAGCAACCTGCAAGTGCCACACATTTATGGGAACTTGTGCAATAGAACTTTCTGAAGAATATTTGATTTCTATTGTAGAAAGAATGCCACGGGTGTGTTTAGCTATTATATCTGCCAAAGGTGACTACTTTGATGAGTGAAAAGTTTAGAATTCATGTTGGTCTGTAAATTGATTCCATGTTTTCTTTCTTTAACTCAAAGAAACTCCGTTTCTTATTTGTACTATGCTTTCATTTCAGAGGGCAATGAGACATTAAACTGCATCATTCTCAATAAAAAACTGGAAATATTTTTCTAAAACTTTTGATCGGTAGTACTTATGCGCTGTTTCAGTCCTTTACAAAAACACAAACTACTCACCTATCAGATCTTCATCTTTCGGGCCTTGAACTCAGCAAAATCACTGACAGCATTGTTCATATCCAAAGTCCTGCTGGTAAACTGATGGTGCTCTGGCCTTCCTCTTCTTTTCTCATCATGTTTCTTTTGTTGTTGTTTTGGGGTTTTTTTTGCTTTGCTAAACATTATTAAAAATACGGCTCCGGTGACAAATTACTCTACAAGACAGCTGCCGAAAAACGAATTGTTGACAGCAAAAGCTTTGCAGGCATTTTGCACAGATGACAGGTGCAAATTTCCCAGCATGCCCCTTTGCCATCACACCTTTTAAGGAAATGCACCTATTTTTAATCAACGAAGTGTAAATAATTGAGTTTATATGAAGTAAATTCATAAATAAAGTTAGGCTTTGACTCAACCGTGACTTAAACAACTTACGATGTCCCATGTAGAGATAGAGGTTAACTTGATAGTCATGCAGCTAGGCTCTGGTGCCCTTCAGTTTGTACTGTGTAAAATCCACAGCACAGAAAAACTGGATAAGCACCCTAACACAGGTTACTAATAGCCGGTGAAAAATCTATTGCTGAACCACAGACCAGTAAATCTAGAGACTGGTGAGTGATCCCATGGGCAACATCGGTTGTTAGGAGAAAATATAACTAGTTTGCAAATGGTTGTGGGCTGTTGCTAGGTGAAACTAGTTACAGTAAGGTTTACAGTGCTGGACCGACAAGCTATTTGAGATTGCTTTAGTTGCTGAGTCACCTGTAATTTGCATGGAAGACACCAACATGCAAACACTCACCAACTGGTCGCTAAGTAGTTGTGAAAATGTGAAGAGTACCACACAACCCGGAAACTGAGACTAATTACTTTCAAAATAAAAGTTCAGTCTTTTGACACATGTTGATTTCAGTGGTCAGACACAACTTTTCTACAGTGAAGGAGAACAGTTCCAGTTTGAGCCACACATTTTCAAGTTTCTCTACCGCCCAGTGGTTATTTGGTGATCAAAACAATCATAAGGTTTTTGGTGCAGCACCCTCTTTGCAACTAATTTCACAAGCAACTGGCAGCAACTTCCAGTAATCACTCACCAAGCACTCAGTGATGGGGTCCTAACCATTTTGATCTTTTGTGTCTCCATCTCTGTGGCTGCTCTTTTTTCCTGTCTGCACTCTCAGGTGGTTACACATAGCAACATGAGATTTCCCTTCAAAATTAACATACAGTATTTAAAGTTGCATAGGATCGATTAAACGTGCAGGTGTAGTTATTGTTAAATGGAGAGGCATTTTTACTATAAAAGCTTCACCAGGACATGTTGACCTGCACCATGTACATTTTTTTTAAATAGTCCATACCACCTCTGCTCAGTTTATTTTATATTTGCCCTTTATATAAATGTGGCGATACCCCTGGATGTAAGCACACTCCAGGATGAAACCTCGTTATTTATCACTAGCGGGCTCTATTAATATTAATGTGTATATGTATGAACTGACCTGTCCAAAAAGTTTATTAAGGTAGGCGACGTAGGCAGCGGCCACCGTTGAGCTGTTGCTGAGGCTCCTTTTACCACGTCGACTACCCTGCTCCTCAGGGCCCTTCCCCTGGGGTGTGGGGGACTTTGAGCTGTGAAGAGTGCATTTGCACGCCAATTGTTGAGAGCTATCATCATAAAAGCCAAGCCTATAATTTCCCCTCCAGCAGTTTACCAAATACACTTAAGTGCCTTTGAGGTAATATTTTCCATCCCTTGTTCATGCAGCATCAGCTGCTTGTGCCGAGTCAGGTGACATCAGTGGTAACATCAATCACCAGAAAAAAGGAACAAAGGCAGAATTTCTCAGGAGGGCAACTTGGAAACTACAAGTTTGTTTTTCAGGTGATGTATCATATAATTGGGTGCACAACTCTACACGTCCCACTCCCCTTGTCCTAATCAATGTTGATTAGAAACAGAGAACGATAATAACCAGAATTTCTTGGAGAGGCTGAGCTGAAGGGCCTTGTTTTTAAATCTGCCTGCAACGGGTGATCTTCCAGCTGCTGCAGCCCTCCCCACTCGTGGAGATGTGCTAGGAAAGAGAGAGGCCTTAATCAACTTAGAGTCCTATTATTTATTTAAAGAAAAGAAACATAAATACTGACTTTGATAGATTCTAACATAGCCAGTTCTTTCTCCCATTAAAAAAGATGGTTACGATAGGAGGATATTGATGACAGCTCTTTGGATTTCTAAAAGCTTCAGGGACTACAATACCCCCCCTCCCTCTCCCAAATCTTGGAAAGCTATTAAAACCTTTTAAAATCAGCTAGAAGAATGGGTTTTCTACTGAATTTACTTATGTACTGTTACATAAGAGACAAAACCAATGGGAATGCTTCATTATATCACAGCTCCAAATGAAAGGTCAGGGTTAACTCTGAGCTTGTAGTTGAATTGTTAATTTTGACTTTTTTCTTTACTGACCTGGCGGCTGAGGATGGTCTGTTTTCTGGTCCTCCCTTTGCACCTTTCACAGACATCCTGGCCAGAAGATAAAAGAAAATGTCAAAAGGGAAAATAGGAAAAAGACACAAATATCATAATGGCAAGGCCAAGGCTCCAAAAGAGTTTTGTAAAATAATGAAGAAAAGGATTGTTGGGCTCACACAAACCAACAAACAAAAACTGATATTAAATACTTAAGTCTTCATGAACTGCCTTTTTCAAATGCAACATGGAGACAATCTGAAAACGCTGTCTTAGCTGCTAAAGTTGCTGTAACAAACATGAGCACAGGGCTGGATATTACACACCGCATCACAGCATTAATCACATTTTTAGAAACCTATTTAATTCAACTATTGAGCCAGAGGGAAGAGGAATCACTCAAACCCAATGAAACCTTAGCAATAGCAAAACTTGCAGGGGTGGAGGCTCAGCTGAAATAGGTAGGGACCAGTTTGAATTTGAATGCACACTGGACATATGCAATCACAGCATATATACCCAAACAACAGAACAAAAAACATGGCCCAAAGGACAGTGTGGGCAGAAATGTCAGTACAGCAACAGAAGAAGATGGCGAACAGAAAGATGGAGGGAAAGGGATTGTATGACAGTCGCATGTGCAGAACTCATGAGGGAGGCGGAGGAGAAACTTATGGCTGTCCATTTGAGAGACAGATTAATGTTCTGTCACAGGCCTCGGCAGTTCTGAGCATCAGCGCCTGATGATGAACGACCGTACTTGACACTGATGCGCCGTAAACCCAAAGCCTCACTCCACCAGCACGCACGCCACGAAGCTGCTGCAAAGACAGACCCTCAAGATCTGCTCCATCAGTCACAACTTAAGGCAGCCCCGGACCACGAGGGCTGTAATGAGAAGAGACACAAAGACCAGCCAGTCGTCTAAATTATGTTCGACCGTTTAATGCACCTAGGCAAAAACAAGCCACATTCTCAGCTCCAGCTGGGTGGAACAAAACGTGCCATGACTGAGTAGTGATTGCCTGTCTGTCATGCTTTCACACAATCAGTGTGCTTGCGATACGTCCTGATTGCAACACGCTTGGAGCATATTAAACTGTACGAATGGAGAGGGGAGGAATTTTCAATGTCCACCTACAATTACAGTTTTGAAATTGAAGTTATTTTATCTATACACTGAATTTCATACATTTATTTATATGCATACATGCTGAAAAAGTATCCTTCAGATTGAAAGCTAAATTCAGGGAAAGCAGGATATCTGGACTTTCTATAGTAATGGCCTCGCATTGTTTGCCTAAAGAATTCCTCTAGTCTTCAGTGAGCACAACTCCCATCAGGGTAAACAAACATAGCCACACTCGCATGCGCACCATGTACGCGTTTCACTACACAAGCCGTTGAGCAGCGCTTTGTGTGTCTGCAGCTCTCCTCCCTAAGTGGCCAATTGCTGTCAATCACTGAGCCGACACAAGCAATTTTAGATCCTAATCATTCTAATTGAAGTAATGAAATGGAGGGCCAGGTGGACTAGGCGAAACCAAACACAACAAACACAGCTGAGGATGGAAAGCAGACTGCACTTGAGTTCTGCAATGATGTGGAAGGTATGGTGGCCCTGAGAGGCCAAACGCTGCAAAAGCACACAAAACACCTGCAAAAAGAAAAACACTGCAAAAGCACACAAAACACCTGCAAAAAGAAAAATTCTGCAAAAGCACACAAAACACCTGCAAAAAGAAAAACACTGCAAAAGCACACAAAACACAACGGAAATGTTTCTGGGGAGACAATAACCCGACGGACCAGTTGCACGAACCAAAAGCTACATTAAACTTTATCTTTGTTAGAATTATCTTTGTATGTATATTCCAGATATCTGTAGTATTATAAGAATCATGAGATTACAACACATTTATCTCTCCTCCACTTCTTTGAAGTGCCTCCCAGTCCCAGCGCAATGGTTAGCATGTTTTGGTTTGTACAACTGGTTCGTCGGGTTATTGTCTCCCCAGAAACATTTCCGTTGTGTTTTGTGTGTTTTTGCAGCGTTTTTGTTTTTGCAGGTGTTTTGTGTGCTTTTGCAGCGTTTGGCCTCTCAGGGCCACCGTAGGGAAGGCGACGAATGGGCCAGCCTGGGGCGTTAGGAGTTAAACACTAAATAGGGATTCTAAATATACTCCACAAGAGCCACTGAAGTGAAGGGCGCTGAGACACATTGTATATGTCATGCAAACGTGACCCATATTGAGTGCATACGTACTGAAATGGAAGGTTTTCAGAGAACTCTAGGCAGTCCTGTGAAACCTCTACACAGTGTCGTGAAAAAGTATTTGCCCCCTTCCTGATTTCTTAGTTTTTTGCTTTTTAATTCCACTTAGATGATTCAGATCATCAAACAAGTTCTGATATTTGAGAAAGACAATATAAAATGCAGTTTTTAAATGATGATTTCACTTATTCAGGGAGAAAAGCTATCCAAACCTGGTCGTGTAAGAAAGTAATTGCCACCCAGCTGTGATTAAACTTTTTTTTTTTTTTTGGAAACCTGAGTTCAGTTTCACTAGCCACACTCAAGCCTGATTACTGCCAACCCTGCTGAATCAAAAAAATCACTTAAACAGAACCTGACTGACAGAGTGACGTGGGCTAAAAGATCTCAAAAAGCAACACATCATGCCACGGTTTAAAGAAACTCAAGAACACACGAGAAACAATGTCAGTGACATCTATCAGTCTGGAGTGAGTTACAAAGCCATTTCTAAAGCCATTGATGACTCATCCAAGAGATCACAAAAGAACCCAGAAGAACATCTAAAGAGCTGCAGACCTCACTTGCCTCAGTGAAGGTCAGTATTCATGGGTGCTGCTGCCTGTCTGCTAGGTACAACCTCTACTGTTGCCATACAGCCTGTTCAAGACATTTGTTCTTTAGTCTTGGGTGAGTAAACATCCATTATCTATTATTAATATGTTAGCACTAAATATCTCTGTCCGTGCATTACAGTTAATAAATTACATTTATGAATGCACCTTGGCTGACAATTTAGCACGTATGGCTACTTCTGGGTCCGAAAAACTGCAGTGGCCTTAATGCCCAACTCCAGACTTCAAAAATATAGTGATATCATATTGGCTATGTCTATCTTTTATGAAAGTAGCAGATATTCTGTTTAGGTGGAAATATTTGAAGCTTATTGAATTCTTGTTAACATCTGACATAATCTAGGCTACACGGACTATGAAAAGTTAAAAGTTCCCAAATCCTTTGATATGGGAAAAGCAAACTACTGCACAGCTTAAACACTATATTTGTTTTCGTAAAGGATCAAACTCAGAGAAGCAGATTCAAAGACAAAGTTTTCTCTTAGGGTACGCTCTAGTGGTGGCTAATGTAGCCTTAAGCTAACAGCTATAAGCAAAGATGAAGAGTTAAAGAGCCTCTGCTACACTCACTTCTTTTGTAAGTCTTTACACCCAGACTGAAGACTGAACTGTATGGATGAGGATTAGATAACCAGTTATCTATCCTGGGTCATGCTGAGGTTAAGGTTGTGACATCAAGCATGAAGCAAAGTACAAGCAAGGATGCCAGTGTGCCACAGGGCACTTTATACAAGAACTTAAAATTAAATTAAAACCAAATTTATGCCAACAGTTAGGGAAATTGTTTGAGTGATTTTCAATGTCACGATCCTGGGTCATTTGACCCAGCATTTTGAGTTTTAATATATTTTGATGTTTATGTTTAAGTTCGTTAGGTTATCTTAGTTCATTTCTATTATGCCTAGGTTGCCATTATAGTTCATTGTTTGGATGTGTCTTTTATCCCCTATGTTCATGTTGTCATGTCTGCGTCTCTTTATGTTTCCTGTTTTATTTTGAAGAGGTCTTGTGTTTTTATGTTCAATGTGTTTAGTCTTACTCTTCCCCTGTGATGTTCATTTGTGTCAGCTGTTTTCCCCATGTGTTTCCACTTCCCCTGATCACCTCTGTGTGTCTGTGTGTTTTCATTCAGTTCTCGTCAGGTCGTCTGTGATGTTTATGTCATACAGTGGCTTGCAAAAGTATTCGTCCCCCTTGAACTTTTCCACATTTTGTCACATTACAGCCACAAACATGAATCAATTTAATTGGAATTCCACGTGAAAGACCAATACAAAGTGGTGTACACGTGAGAAGTGGAACGAAAATCATACATGATTCCAAACATTTTTTACAAATAAATAACTGAAAAGTGGGGTGTGCGTAATTATTCAGCCCCCTTTGGTCTGAGTGCAGTCAGTTGCCCATAGACATTGCCTGATGAGTGCTAAATAGAGTGCACC
>VOQK01027048.1:7465-26057 GCA_015052645.1 Benitochromis conjunctus
ATTCGGCTTGATAACACAAAGGTGGGCAACTTGATAAGTCAAATCAGGGTTTAACAATTTAGCTACACATGGATTCACGTTAAAGAGGTGGCATTAGCAGCATCTAACCAATCACAAACATGGAGTCTACTGGCAGAAGAGTGAAGAAAAGTTTAAAGAGAGAAAAAAAAAAGACAAATACATTTGATTCTATGAATCTGTATTTGTTACTGATGCAAAAGACAATTTAGACCAGACCTGGACACTGTACAGCCCCCGGGCCACATCACGCCCTTTGGTTGTCCCTCATAACCCGTGGATTCAGTATAAATAAAGACACATCTTGCAGTTTGTCAAGCCACCATTCTTTGGTCATCAAAGAATGGATGAAACAAAAGAAATGCATCACAATATTGATTTCTTTCATTTTGACGGACACTGCTATTGTATTAAATGTATTTATGTATATGTGGGGAAGTGATTGTAGCTTCAGCACTAAATAAACTGGTCCAAATCGGGTCATGCAAGAAGACAATGACAATATAACACGTTGGCTTAAAAAGAAAAAAATCCAAGTTTTTCAATGGCCCTGTTAAAGTTCAGATCTCATCTTGATTGAAAAGGCTGTGGGAGGATCTTAAAGGGCCATGCATAAACTTTGTTTTTCACATGGCTATAACCCAAGCTTACAGAACCTGTTAGGTCTGCAACATAACCTACCCGCTGATGACCTACATTTGTTACGCTAAAAAACACAGAATTAACACCGACCCTACCTTGGAAGCCACAAACCTTGTTTGTACTAACAGGCCTCCAATCCAAATGTTTTGTTTTATTTATTTATTTATTTATTTATTTATTAATTAATTAAAGTATTAACTTTCACTCTTTGAAGTTAACCATCACAGGTTTTGTTGTCAAATTAAAAAGTCTGATGAAAATTTATTGGAGAAAAAGTTTTGGAAATTTTTGGCTCTTTTTGGAAATGGAAGAACAAGGTTTTGACTGCACAGCACACATGTTAAAACTAATACACACTCTTATTTAGTAGATAAAAAAAAGCTCTAATACAATCTAGAGCAGCACTTACCACATTCCAAAATAAAGGGTTGAAAAGGATGGCAATCACAGCAATACACAAGCGGAAGTCATAAACATTAATGTGTTTTAGGAAGGCTTCCATCAGCGTCAAGTCCATCTGAAAGAAATAACCACGGGAAAATAGGACAAACAAACAATTGGATTGTCAGTTAAGGTCACATCCATTCCATATAATATTACAATGAATAACAGATGCACCTTGTTAACCAAGCTAACCAGCCGGACAATCTCCTGGCGCTACTGGCCTTTGTCTTTTTTTTATGAATTAAAAAAAAAAGGAAAGGTCACAATTCCCAAGTCAAGTCTACAAAACAATTTTCAGGTCATCTTTTATATACAGTCTTTTACACATTATACAACCATCTCCCTAATCTGACCAACGTGTCCTTGACTTAAGGTCTGAACTGGCTAATTACCGCATAGTCATGCTATATCAATAGCTTTCGTACAATGCTATGATACTGAATAAGCAGGAGAAAAATAATCACAGATCACAAAGTGAAACATGCTGAAGGGTGTAACGATTACTTTGATTTTTATGAACTGCAGCAACAGCGATAAGATTTCTTTCAAAAACAGTAGGGTCCTCTGTGTGGTTTTCCACTTTATACCCATTGACGCCAATGATGGAAAGCAATAAAATCCATCCTTAGGGTAATGCCCTCTGTTTACTTTGGCTGTCTTCTGTGTTCTTCACAGTGTCAGCGCCAAAAGGGAAACGTAGACAAAAGTATTGCGAGACATTTTGCAATCATCAGGAAAGATCTGCAGACTTCATGATCGCATAGTGACTACATAAAATGTACTTCCTTGTAGCCTGAAGGCTTTGCTAAGGGAATGGTCTGGATTACAAGAGACTGAGAAGTAGAGGGGTTTCAGTTCTTACATTAGGGGGTTCTGAATAAAACTGGCAAATGGTAAATAAATATCTGCCCAGATTTAATGGAGCAGGACAAAAGGGTGGTAAAGCACTTCAAATTACCGTGTGTTTTAATTAAAAGGCTAATCACAGCTAATCTTTCACCTGGAAGGATAAGAAAAAGGGGAAATTGAACAGGTTGGCATGACCTTGTTGAGATATATGCAGCAGATACGATATCACATGTTCCCATGATTCTGTAGGCTAACAGCATACACAGTTGAATTTTTGCATTTTGTGTCTTTACATAAATTAATATTTGTCATGTGTGGAAATAAAGCTAAACTTCTGCACAAAGTTGCCAGCCATCAACAGATATAAACACGAGTTAAAATATGAAAATAAATAAACAAACAAAAAATTAAATACATTTAAAAATGTAAATAAAAATATGATGGGCTGGGTTAGATAAATATAATAAATAAATAACACATAAGCTTTTAATCAATAAGATTTTTTCTAAATCTACTAACACGTATTTTGTTTAGTAATTTATTTATATTTTTGTTTGGGTATGGAAAATGTAACGGTAAAATGTCTTGCTTGATATTTGTATTATTATTTCAATAATTATGAACTTGTCTTTGAAATGCACAATTTAATAGCTAGCAAACATGGTATTTGTCCTCCTTCGTTTTCAACCTGTGCCGGTTACATCATCTCTTCTGTTTTAATCAAAATAAAAGCATAACAATACCCTGCATGTCACAAAATATACATGTCATTGCTCAATTAAACAGACAAGATTTGCTGCATCTGTGTTTTATGCTGAAGCTGCATTGTACTGGTCAGAGTAAACACCTGTGTTCTCCAAATGAAGAAAGACGTGCTTTTATTTTGAAATTAAAAACTGTACCGACTGTGTTTTCCGGCCGTCAGAGCTCAATAAAGAGTTCAGTCTGGTCTGTCAAGAGATAAATGTAGCTTCTCAGGGAAGCGGCACTACGTTACGCGGAACAACTTCCTGTGACACGGTTTCACTTTTACCTTGGAATAATCGACGTTGTTGAGCCCTCCGCAGCAGTCGAGCGGCGCGGGGCGGCTGTCTGTAGCTGGACTGTCGTTCCGCTCAGCGTCTGCGTTGCTGTCACTCATATACACGCAGAGTGGACGCTGACGGACCCGCAGCACTCACACACCTGCGCGGAAGACAAGTGTTGCACAATAAACAGAGCAAAGTTCTAATTATCACTAAAAGGAGGCGGCAGTTGTGGGTATCTACACATGTCCAGATGACCTCCAACCCTACTCAGTGCATTGTGGGAAATGCGGTTCAATTTATTTATTTATTTTCTTTTTTGCAGATGCAAAAAGAAAATAATGTTTTCATATTTATTTGAATATGTTTTGCAAAATACACCTGAACATTTAAGATTTAATTTAATTTATTTTTTTTCTCGTTTGTGGTAAAAAGGATCGCCTGTCGCTCTAGAGTGACATCTGCTGGCGTTGAAAAAAAAGTCTGTAGGTCTCCCAGCTATAACCTCTATAAACTTTTCAGTTGTCAAACATATCAGTTTAAATGCAAGATAAAGATTAAAACTATGATTTTTGTGTAAGTGTTTTTCTCTCTTTTTTAAAGTCTAAATTAAAGGGTGAAGCGGACTTATTCAGCTTTGTTTCCTCGTTGGTCGACAGGGACTGCAAGACATTGGCTAAGTTAATAATTCCTCTTTCATTTCTTCCCTCACTTCTCTTGTTGTCTTTTCCTTCTTTAACTTTTATATCCTTTCTTCCATTGAGTGCCATTCTGCTTTTTCCTCATTTCTGTAAGCATCTTCTCTCCTTCCATCGTTTTTTTTCCCTCTTCCACTGTTTCCAACTCCTTTGTCTGCTTACAGTTTTCTTTTTTCTGACTCACTATCTTTTCAGTGACCTCTTTCTCCTGACCTACTCCCACCCCGATTCCTTTAAACCTCATCATTTTCTAATCTTTTTTTAAATTTTTCCTACATCTCTTCTTCTTTCCTTTCCGCTTTCTTCTTACTCATCCTTCCACCTTGCTTTTATCATCCTATTCTCTGCTTTTTTCCCTTAAATTTTTCATACTTCATACGTCCTTCTTGTATTGTCTTCCCATGACCTCTTTATTTGTCTCAGTTTAATGTCTTTTTTCTGTTATATTTCAACATCAATCTCAATCTTATTTCCCTTCCTTCCTCATTCTCTTTATTCTCATTTAATCTATGTCCATATTCTGTCCTCTCCATTTTTCTCGACTTTTTCCTTTACTCAGTTTTTTACTTTTACACATCCTCCTCTCCTCCTCCTACTGCCAGTGTTTGTTTGGAGTCAGTCATTAAGCAGAAGACACCCCATGCAGAGGGAGAAATGGAGGAAGTGCACTGAAAGCCTTGCAGCTCCCTGACGGAGCATGCCGTCCATTCATCACCGCATGTAAGTCGACAACTTTGCCACATACAATAAAATGAGCATGAAATCTGTGAAGATTATGGCTGTAATTAAGATTCTCTTCCCTCTATCTCATTCAGCTCTGCTTTTTTCTCTTCTTTGCTTTGTCTCCACTTACAGCCTCCATAAGACACGAATAATCACAACATTACAACCAGTGCATTGTTGTGTTTGTGTGTCACCCTTTAGTTTGTGGGCTAATATTCTGAAGTCTTCCCCCATGTAAGTAACAGCAGTGGTGCAGTAACACGTACTTCTAAGGAAATGCACGTAATATTTGATCATCAGCAAGTGTGACCACTTCAATAAAAGCTGATGTTTTGGTACACAGTATGCAGGTCTGGAGCATTAAAGTGTGTGTTAACAATTTTCCTAGGAGTGGACATCCCAGCAAATTTACCCCAAGTTTCGAGAAACTGATAACAAAGCGCTACATCTCAGACTCTGCAGGCCTCTGTTAGCAGGTTAAATGTTAAACTTCATGTACAGTACAAACAGACAGTAGGTAGTAGTAAAAGGCTGAAAAAGGAAAAAGCCTCTTCTCTCTAAAAGAACATGGCAACATGGTTGCATCTGAAAAAAATCACAACACAGTAACACTTCCTAATACAGCCCCTGTAATTAAACTGAATATCAGTGTAATTTCTTTGAAATGACAATGTAATTATAGTTACAACTGTAAGTAAGGATATTAATATACTAGAATTTCAAACTACTACAAAAAGTACCCAGTAAAATACTTGATACTCAGTAACATTTTTGATACCATTGGGAAGCTCATCCTGCAACAACAGAGGGAATGACTCAAAACTCCTTCCGCTAGCCGCTGCGTTAATGATGATAGGTGGTTAATGTGGCTATCGGGTAGCTGCTAAGGTCATCCTTATTGGACAAAATTGGTGCTGTAGTTACTGAAATTGAGTATGTAGGACCAGCAGAGATGGAATAGAGAGCGATGAAAGAAAGAGCAGCAAAACGATTGAAGTAATGTGTTTCTAAGCAATGGAAGTAGCTGCTTGCATCACTATGACTATATAAATGAGTTTTTCTTCCCCAAAGAGAGTGACTTGCATAGCAGATGGTTCATTCTAACTTTCCTCTTTCGTTGCTTGGGATCATGAAAAAATAACAATATCGCATGTCTCTATTTGTCTGCTCACTACCATGACGTATGTTTTAATATAGTTCCTCTCAGAAACATATTTCGTTGTGTGCTTCAAAACAAAATTAGAAAAAATCCTCCACCATGTTTACCGTTTTACGTTTGGCTTTGGCACTCTACCACCTTAGCACACATCGACAACAAAGACATTTCAAATTTTGATTTAAGGATTCATTGCGACTAATTTTCAGTTCTTGTATAACTTGGCATACCTCGGGCTTTTCTCCCTCTTTCACGTTTATGAGAATGGCTTCTCGATAGGCACCTTTCAACTGAGACCTTCTGATGAGACTTTGGCAAACAATAGATCCATCAGCTGAAGGGCTAGATGTCAGGTCCTGTCAGGTCTTGTATTCCTATTTTAAGGACTTGACTTCCAGATACTTCTTATTTGCTATGAACAGTGTTATCACTGCAACTTCTTTTATTCCCCACTTGTCCAGTTTCCTTTTACCAAGATAGGCCATGTTTTCAGCTAATAGCTCTATGCCAATCACCATATTGCTACAAAAATATGACTTTATGATTTTCAAACTGTGATATCTAAAGAAATGCACAATTTAAAACTGGTTCATTTCTAAGTTGTTTGTTACGTGTAGACTTAGGCGACTTTATTATGCTTTTGAATAAGCCTTAGGTCAGTGTTAAATAGTTTAACATATTCCCCTGAAAATGGTCAGGTACAAGGACTGGACTGAAAACGAGTGAAAAAGCAACAATAACATAAGAAAAGATCTTGCTCCTTGGAAGCAAAATGAAAACAACTGAGGGATGGCTTATAAAATTTGCACAGTATTTTTTGATTATGTAAATGCACAAAAACAATTGTTGGGGGTTTAGCTTGAGAAAAAATAGATGACTTCAATGATTATGGTAACAGGCCGTACCTCCTGTGTTTTTTGACCCATTTATCCACCACGAGGTCCTCACTGCACAGTGTTGGTGGCTCTGTTTCGGTCGCATTTATTGCAAACACATGTCAAAAAATGATGGTGCACCTTTAGAGTACATAGCTGGCTCAATAATGGCATAGACGCATCTGGTCAAAGTTTCGAAAGGCCTGTCAGTGCCTGTTCAGTTTGCAGGACAAACAATTGTAGCTATTTCCATGTACAGTTAAACATTAATCCAGCTGTGTTAACTTTTCCGTGGATTAGACATAAAAACCACATCTTGTAAATTCACATGCAATACACATACACAAACAAGCGGGTCACGTATCACTGAAATATTACATAAAAAAAACGACAAGTGCTGCCAGCCTGTCCTTCTCATGCTGTTTCTCTACCTCATGCTTCAGTCTTACAGCCTGCAGGAACTCTGATTTCCTTTACCTTCTTCTCTCACTGATATATCTATTAACACATGTTGCTGTGAGGTTTAATTGACTGCATTCATTGCTCAAGACCCAGGTCTCTCAGGCGGAAGGTGCATACACAGTAAAGCTGTCAAAATGCTGTGTCAACATCAGTTACTCAATGGAACATGTTTATTTTATATATTCGTTTCCACATGAAAGGATCTGCAAATCATTGGATATCTGTATCAGTGAGATGTGGGTCTACCTGCTTGCAGTGTTACTGTTCGTGTATTAATCAGGCATAGCTTTTATCCTATGCTAAGGAGCTACATCACCATTCAAATCCACTGAAGTATGTACATCTGTAAGTGAATGAATCAGTGTTCAAGGGCATTTATACAGTCTGTACAAGAGTAAGTGCAGGTAAAACCATACATACAATAACTGTTCTGTAGCTGAAGTTGTTGGACCTTTGGTACATTTGGACAAGTGAACATTTGAAACAGTGCCTACAGGAAAGAAAGGTGAGATACTCAGTCTGTCCTTTAAATGGTAAATGGACTGATTCTTATATAACGCTTTTCTACTCTCCCGGAGTACTCAAAGCACTCTATACAACATGCCTCATTCACATCAACTCATTCACCCAATATTATCTATAGATTTAGTGTATTTTTAACATTCACACACATTCACACTCCGATGGATGCATCGGAGAGCAACTTGGGGTTAGTATCTTGCCCAAGGATATTTGGCATGCAGACTAGGGGAGCCAGGGATCGAACCACCAACCTTCCAATCAGCAGCTGATCTGCTCTACCACCTGAGCTACAGCCACCCCGTAATAGCCACAAATGTAAAGCTAGCTACAACTTTGGTGTCAAAGTGCAGTCTTTTTCACTTTAGCAAAAAAATAATAATAATAAATTGTCCATCTGTTTCTGGCATCAACTTGATCATTTTCTTTTCACTCCCTTCCATAAAAAATTACCTCCATTGTGAAATGTTTGAAAGTTTCCATGGATTCACTTATTTCTCTTTGTCGCACTGCCCAATGTAAAGCTCCAGCATTCAATCTAGGCTTTCCATAGTGCATTCAATAACGGTCTGAGCAATTTGAACGATGGAAGTGTAAAATGAATAAAAGCAATTTAACTGACACTTTAATTGCCCCAATTAACAAATTACTGTTGTTAATTGGTATCATTAATAATTATTCACATTTTTTAATTGTTCATATTTAATTATTGGTTCTGAATTAGGTTTTTGAACAAAAGTTACAAATCATTTACGGCACCCATGACATTAATCAACCACATTATGTATTATTTAGTTAATGGGTAAATGTTTACAAATGGTGAACCATCTATCCACCTTATTCATTATGTCCTTTTTATGATATTGTTCTTAGTTTTATCAATAGCCCACTAACATGGTGAATATGTAAATGATTGCTGTGTTGTCATGACTCTCCTGGAAACGTCCCGGGCTATTTTCCATATGTATTTGCTCTTTGTTTTATGGGAAATGTGCGTCTTGGAGCTGATTAATCGCTGCATAAATAAATAAATTAATAAATTGTCACTGCACAGCAGCGGGTAGCAAATTGAGTCTAATAAAACTTTCTCTGTTTGTTTGCTGTCAAAAGGAAAGAGGAAAAGTGTGCAGCGAATGAATTCGCCTCCTGCACTCAAACAACAACATCCGTTACTATACATGATAAGCCTGATATGCTTAAATGGAACATACCCTTCCTTCTGGATTACAAGAAACTGCTGAACCCTCGTGCTATCAGTACATCTTGTTTGCGAATGTTACTGTAAGTTGCATTTCATAGGGATCGATATGTTCTGTGAATAAGTGAGGTCTTTTACGTAAGTCGGATTTAGCGTAATAACTCACGGTTGTTACAAATCAGAGATGAGGTGTTCAGTACTAAACTGAACTGGTGATGCGTTTCAGCATTACGTACCCGAAACATACACAGGAGGACGGACTGCCACTGTTTCCTTTAGCAGATTTGTAATTGTTATCAGTTTCCTGTCTTGTGTTATCTGATCCCTTACTATTGAGATCTATTATACTGGTGATCTAACACTGCGCAATGGACTGCTGAGCAGGGAGCAGCTCAGCAGGCTCAAGCTTGTAATAGCCATGGGGGGAAAAAATCATTACATTAGAGATTATTTATTAATGAACAGGATTCAACAGGAGACTGAGATTACACCAACATTAAAGCAAATAAAGTATATAACTGTCAATGACAATTTGCATGTAAAAAATTATATTCAGTGCGTCTGGAAGTGCTCTAAAGGAGTGTGTTTGTAACCTTTTTCTGTTGCCTGCATTTGTGATTCGGAATAATGTCAGATTTACTTATTTTTCTTTGGTTTCTTCACTGCTTTTATTGTTTGAAATTGTGGGAAAATCAACGCAGAGCCTTCCGCTTATTGTTGTTCCCTCGGCCTTTACACACGAGATGAAGCTGGAAGAAAATGATGTCACCCAGCAGCTGTTTTGATAAATAGTGTTTACCTGCATTGAACCACATAGTCCTGTGGGAAGCTGTCCACATGTACTGTATGCTGCCCATGTATATATAGGCCATGTACTGTATCTAATGTGGGTTTGTGCTTGGACAAGTTCTTGTACAGTAACAAGAACCACCTGAACATTTTCCAGCTAAATCGCCTGACACACAGGAAACTGGTACGCATGTTTGCAGTAAAATTCTCTTTATCTCAAGTCGGCACAAAGGAGCTACTGTCTGAGTGCCATGCTTTCTCTCAGTAGACATGCCAAATGATAATTGGGAATTTGCTGGGTGGTGATCCATAGATCCATCAGCTGGCCTTCAAACATTGTAAAAGAGTAAAGTCCCTTAGTGGAAGACAGAAAATCCTCCAAATCCCGCAGAAATGGTTTGACTGTGCACCTACAGTAAGAGTGATAATACTAAGTCTGAGGGTCAGTGACCAAGTACGATGAATTTCTTCTAGTGTTTTGTAGGCATCACTGGCTTGAAGATCTTTCAACGTTGGAAAGAGCCATTCAAATGTTATGTATTTTGTGCATCTCAAGAAGCACCTCTGTTCCCACCCACCTACTGTTCTCCATATAACACCACTGCAGAAGGCTGGGTAAAGGGATTTATGCTCTCTAGGTGCACCTCTCTGGAAGCGTAGCTAGCCCTATCACGTTTTACTATTGTCATTGGCCTGGTCAGTACCACTGATTCCTCCTATGTAGGTCCTGCAACTTTATGTTTACTTTTACTTTATGTTTATTTTTTCAGACAAAATATTATGTATAACCCCAACGGAAGGAGTAAGAATCATACCCTGAATTTACAGTAACGAATCACACATGTCAGCAAATTTCTGAAGGGAGACTGCCAAAACTTTCAGAATGGATATGAGGGAATGTACAAAGAAGTGAAAAACACTGTCCCAAAAGTCCCAGCACTATTTGTTTCTATCATGGCTTACTCTATGTAACCACAAGGGTTTTATATGCAAAGCCAGGGTTAGGGTTAGCCTAACCTTAACCCTAAGGTAATTAACACCATACACTTCCTGGTATTGGTAGTCTTTTCCTCTATGTGTCTTGTATTAATTTGACTTTATTTCTCTTGGATTATTCCACATGTATGTCCAGCTGTTCACTACCCCCCAAATTAGGCCTTTGTGTATTTAATAGCTTTAGATCCCTTCTTTTTAATTCCTATGTGTTCACTGAATTTGGATTCTGTTGTGTATTCTGTTTCTCTGAATATTTGGTGTGTTGTTTTTCCACCATTAAAAGCGAGCTTTCTGCTTAAACCGCCTCCCTGTAGAGTCTGCTTTTGTCCAAATTCCCAGACACCATGACACAATTAGCAGAAGTCTGTCATGGTGCTGGTTTGCTGACCCAGCGTTTTGTGTTTGTTATGATTATTATGATTATGTGCTCTGTTTCGTGTCTCTGAGTTCTGTCGGTGTTTCCTGTTTTATTTTGAAGGTCCGTGTCTCAATCAAGTGTGTTGTGTTTTGCACTCCCCGTTCGCATCAGGCAATCAGGATCAGCTGTGTCTCCCTCCTGTGCGCTGTTACCTTGTTTGCCTTGGTGTGTATATATAGTGTGTGTTTGCCTGTGCTCGTTGTCGGTTTGTCTGCGTTGTTTGGTGTCTCTCTGCCCTTCATCCCATGTTTCTCCCGGCTACATGTTATCAGGTCTGTGTATTAGTTTTTCCCAGTTTAAGTCTTGGTTCTGTTCTTGCCTCCCTTGCTTCTGTTTGTCGTTTCTCGCTGTAAATAAACCACTCACCTGCATCCAACGAGTGCCTGCATTTTGGGTCCTCATTCACAACACCAATACGAACCGACCACAGTATGGACCCAGTGGCATTCACACTGCCAAAGGAGATCCGCGAGCGGTATATTGAGCTAGCGTCAAGACTGATCAACCTGTGGCTTCAACATGAGGGGAAGGAGTCAAATCGCTCTGTGGAGGATCATTTACAGCAAATGATTTCCAGTCTTCCATGGCTCCTGGATTCCCTTCACCCGCTTGCATGGAATTTCCTCTTAAACGAGCTCCATCTTCACCCCCCAGCTTATATCGCTTTTCTGCCCTGCCTGGCAGAGGATGTTTTGCCGGAACCGCTGGAGGTTTTGTGGCCCGTTGGAGCCATCTCCGAGGCAAAAGCGACAGTCACGCCGCCAGCGTGTCACCCCACAGCCGGATATTGGGACTTCAGAGCTGCCGGCTGTCGACTCAGCCATTAACTCGGATTGTAACTCAGTCTCCAGATAGTCTCCAGCCCAGCCTGCTGTAGCTCTGTCATCAGACACACCACCTGTTCAGCCATCACCTTCACCCATTCCTTTTAAGCAGAGAGACCGGCGGCTTCCACGCCGTCACCGGCGGCGCCGTCACCGGCGGCTTCCACGCCGTCACCGGCAGCGCCGTCACCGGCGGCTTCCACGCCGTCACCGGCGGCGCCTGCGGCGCCATCACCGGCGGCGCCTGTGATCACCACACCCACGCCTCGTCCTGCGGCTGCCTCGTCCTGCGGCTGCCTCGTCCTGCGGCTGCCACGCCACTGCCCGGTTCACGTGCTGTTTGGCCAGCACATCCACACCCTGCAAGTCCTGCTCGGCCTGCACCTCGCTGGCCACTTTCCAGGCCGCTGGCTGGACATTCTCGCCATCATGGGAGGCCTCCTGAACTGTTTCAACGCTGCCGCTGCCTTCCGCGCGGTTGGCCCCCTGAACTTTTGAACTGTGGGCTTCTGTGCTGTCGGCCTCCTGGTCGGCCCCCTGAACTGCTCAGAGACTAACTCCTGCGCCGTTGTCCTACGGGTCGACCCCCTGAACTGTTTTGGACTCTGTTGATCAAGCACTTGTGTGTATTTATGGACTTGTTTTGAATCAGGGGGGCTCCTGTTGTGGTTTTGTTGAAAATCCAGATAGCAGTGAGTTATGAATGGTGTTATTGGTCACTCTGGTTCCAACTGCCTTCAGATTATTAACAAGCTACTCCTATGAAGTTTTGAGCTGAATCACCACCTTTCTCTTGATCGTCCTCAACCCATGAATCAAGATCTTGCATGCAGTTCCAGACTGAGGGTGACTGTTGCGTATTCTGTTTCTCTGAATATTTGGTGTTGTTTTTCCACCATTAAAAGTGAGCTTTCTGCTTAAACTGCCTCCCTGTAGAGTCTGCTTTTGTCCAAATTCCTAGAAACCATGACACAGTTACTGTGAAATTGAGAAAGAAGCATAATATATTCCAGGGCAAAGCTTTCATTTAGATTGTCACGAGTACTTCTCGCTTCATAATGTGAGAAGTACTTGATGTTTCTCCCACAAATATCATCTTAATCAAAGAGCAATCAATAAATTAAGGTGTTGTGTCCGATACTATACAATGAAGTGACAAACAGGATGCTTGTATGCTTTTGTTGGGGAACTTCAAGTAGTCATTGTGGTAGAAGTGAGCGTGATGTTTTACAACTGAGTCAGGTGAGACGGTCAGAATGATCCAGCAGTGATAGAAATGAATGGCCTCTACCAGAAAGTTGTGCAGGACAAAGCAGTTTGTCACAGGCAGGTAAAATGGACAATAACAAGCATAAAAAGAAAGCACTGATAAACAACTTTTCTCCTGTACAGCAAATATCTGTGCACCTTTTCCAGATGCTATAATTTTAAGAGCAAGACCGATAGACATGGAAAATAGTTTCTTCAAGGCCAAACCAAAGTTGATGTCAAAATAGAGGGTTAGGATTGATTAGAAGATCTGTTTTGTCTGTCTATCTATGTGTGTGTTGGTGTGCACGTGTGTCTTTGGGGAAGCAGAAGTTGGGACCATGCTTTATTTCTTTGCCCACAACAAACACACGAACTTGTAGATTATCTTAAGTCGTAGAAGTTCTCTCTCATTTTTTTTCACCTCATATTGAAGCATTTCACACTTCAAAAAAACAGAATCTCCTTCAGTTTGTGTATGTGAACATACAGTAAAAGAATATGTGAAACTTTTACTTTTTTACTACCCATGAGAATAAAACACGTGTACGGTTTTTAACCACACTGTTTTGTATCTTGCTGCTTGAATGTAGCTGGACAGCACTGGAGAGCAAATATTTTCCTTCTCCATTGGACCTTAAACTATTTATTTTCTCTCAAATATACAGTACTGTATAATTTCACCTGTCTCCCTCTCTGCTTCTCCACCTGCCCATCCTTCCCTCCATAAACTTTATAGTTTCCCGCCATCCTCACTTTCTATCATGTCATTAGAGTTTAAATGAGGCGAGCTGAAATGTAACTATGTATGTAAACAAGTGTCGCCTTGTCACTGGATTGATAGAGATGGCTGCCACGTGACTACCGCAGCAGAATGATTGGAAATGACAACTTGGCTCGTGGAACTGTTAATTGATGCATAAAGGAGGATACGTCACCTACAGACTGAGGCTGAACGGCCCATTTCCATCATATATGAGCAGAAAGTCAATGCAGTAGCCGTCCTACGTTTTGCCTGTATTCTTACAAGGAAACATGCGTCACCTCTCTGTGGGAGACACTCTTCAGTCTCCAAGGGAAACAGATTAACGCAGTTTTCTAATTCGATCATAGTAATTTCATGAGTCTGTCAATGAGAGGCCTCTGCAGCAATGACAGACGATGGCTGCGAAGTGGCCTTTAATTCTGGCTCATATAGTCTGAGAATGAGTCATAAGAGCACAGAGTGGAAGCTTCATCATGCTTTAATTTCTTTGCTTTAAGGCTGACTTTTTCACTATCTAGGATACTTGAGTGCTCATTCACAATGTCAATCGAGCCACCGCTTATTAATTCAGTTGCTGACCTCCTCACCTATTTACTGACACAAATATTCCACCGCTGCCAGCGGCATCTCTACGTAATTTGCTGACATCTGAGCAGTGTGAGGTGCATGTACGAGTACTTTGAAAAGTAAGCTAATATACTAATAGCTAATATAATGCATTTTATATTATGTGCAGAGGGTGAGTGTGAGTGAACTCAGTATACCTCATATGACAGTGAGCCGATATCTCCTCCAGCATTTAACCAGCAGAAAGAGCTTTGATTTCTGTCACAGTGAGAGCGATTTCTGTCATTCCAACTGAGCTAGTCCTGTGAAAAAATGAAAGGTTTCACAAGACTCTGTGCAGTCCTGGGAAAACTAGGTAGATCCTTACAGCTTCCACAGGGATTAACAGGGTTAGGTCAGACCATGCAGTGTTCACAGAAACTGGTTAAGGTTTATGACAGTACAATTACAAAAAAGACTTATGGCTTCTTTAAACTGGTTGCCAGGAAAAAGACTTCATTCCAACTGTCAAACACGGTGGTGGACGAGTGATGATTTAGGCTTGCTTTGCAGCCACAGGACTTCTAATCACTGACTCAACCATGAATTCCTCTGTATGCCAAAGTATTCTATATTCATATGCGGTCATCTGTCCATCAGCTAAAACTTGCCTGAAAAAAGTATTGCAATGGCCCAGTCAAAGTCCAGATTTTAACCTGACTGAAAGGCTGTGGCAGTACTTTAAGAGAGTTGTGCATAAATGAATGCTTGCAAATGTCAATGAACCGAAGCACAAGAAAGGGCTCAAATAAATACTTCACATTTGCTGCTAAAAGTGGTTCTACAAGCCACCGACTTAAACAGAACTGCAGACTTGGATACATTCAACTAGTAGGCAACTTGCCACCAAAGGATTTACAGGGAGACATCGGGTGTGGGGAACGGCCGAGAGATCTGGGATTTGTTGGTGTATGGGGAAAGGTCAAGGTTACGCCGAAAAAACTTCGTTTCGTGACATCGTTTATACACAAAACTATAATGCTTATGCAATACACTATAACCATATTAATCACACACCGAAGCAGATGAGGGCAGAAATATTTATCATCCAAAATAACCAAATCACATAACTAAAAATGGGGAGTTCTTTTAAAGAGTCCATGGATTTTATGTTCCATTAAAATCATTTTGGATACGGCTATCAGTCTTTCATTGCAGCTCCCGCAGCATGCTTCCTCTCACCGTTGTCTGTAAATGCACTTTTTTTTTTACATGGTGTACTGAGATTGATTTTGGGGACTCAGGGAGATGAGGAGGTAAAAATTAGAAACATGGGAAAATGCAAAATGCACATATACCCACACAGCAGGAGAGAGAAAGAGAAGATGAATAGAAAAAAAAGGAAGAGCTGAGGGGAGAACAGGGAGAACAAAAAGAGACCCAACAGAGGAGCAGCACTAAAGGCATCGGGGACCGTAGGGATTTAGCCTCACAGCAAGAAATCCAGAATGAAGCCTTTCTGTGTGAAGTTTGCATGTTTTTGCACAGGCTCTCTCTGGGAACTCTGGTTTAACCCCACAGTCCAAAAAACATGCATGGGTTAGGTGAACTGGTGATTTGCCTTAGCTTACTGTAAGTATCAATGGTTGTCTGTCTTTTTGTGTTAGCCTTGTGACAGACTGGCATGTGTACCCTTCTTTTCACATGCTGGGATAGGCTCTTATTCTGTAAATTTGTTTACCAAATAAGGCCAATTTGTTCAATTTATTGTCTTAGATGTATTAATATCTTACATGTTAATTTACAAAGTTAGTTTAAGTTGAACCCGACAGATAAATGAATTATGCACTGTCTCCCTCTCAGAATGAGAAAGTCACCAGTGATATCAGATCAGTACTTGATATGGAGAAACACCCAAGCCTAAAGTTTTATCTTCCTATCAGAAATGGAAAATTGGATCAGTGCTTTCTCTAGTCATAAATGGGTCAGTGTGATCATGTCTATTTTCCTGCATGTACAAGCTTATATGTGTCATGGGCTATAAAATAACTAGCACAAATTACCAGACACATAATAGTCATTTTTGCCCATTTCATCCCTTTTGCTTTTCTGCTTTTGATGGGTGGTACTTGAAATACTTGAAATCGGCTTCTGTTGAAACTTGCGGAGGAGCCTTTGGCACAATTTGGCTTGCATTTCTGAAGACTTATTCAGCTTCTCAGTATAAAGACCTATTCAAGAATGGAGGTAAGAGGAACAAGCTGAAATCCATCCAGAAGTGCAAACTCAAAGGATCTATTATGCATTTGTTAGGAACATGGAAACCAGTGGCTTTCAAATCAGTTCTGTGCCCATAAATAATGCAAAGGGGAAGCCAAAGTTTTAGCACACATCTGTGTTTGCTTAACTAACATATATTAATGTAAGTCTATTAGCAACAACCAACCAAATAACCCAATATTGTCAAGTTCTGTACTCTCACAAGATCCGCTACACATGCTCTAAAATCTTTAACTTTAAACACATAACACATTACAACAATGTAATGCCAGATAGCTAAATGTTGCTACTCTAGCGTTAATTGTATGCAATAGACTTAAATAATGTAATATTCTCCATAGGTTGTTCTTTGTTCTAGTCATTTGGAGCTTCACAGTCTAGCTTATATTTCCTGTTTTCTTTTCCACAATTTTATTCTCCGTTTTGCCTGTGTTTTCTTTTGTAATTATAGTTATCATTTTTTTGTTAATTCTCTAAGTTGCCATTATTTCTCCATGTTGTGTTCAGTTAGGTTCAGTTAAGCTTGCATTTATGTGTTAGATGTTTCCATATTTAGTTACATCCTGTTTTATTTTGGAAGAGCACACTCATCTCGTGTGTTTAGTTTTGCTTCCCTGGTCTCCTTCCATGATTAGTTTCAGCTGATTTTCCCTGGTGTTTCCATTTCTCCAGTTACCTTGTGTATTTATAGCCTTTGCTTCTTTTTAGTTTAGTTTTAGTTTAGTTTTGTTTTGTGTTATACTGACTGTGGTCTTCCCTGTGAGTGTTCACACTTCAAACGTTTCTTCAGGTTTGATTTTTAGACCTTGTTTTTAGTTGCCGCTTAAGCACTTTTGTTTTTTTGTTTATTAGCTCCATTGGCTATGTCTGCCTTTGGATCCAGCAAATCAATACACTTTACACCTGACACTAACGAAGGTAGAAGAGTATGCTAGCATGTCCAAATCTGCTGACTGTGATGCGGCTGAGTCTTGACCAGGAGTTAGAATCAGAAAAACCTTTTTCTTTTGTTTTGGGGGGGTGGGGTTTATAACATAATGGTGATGATATTGGTTGAATGTTCCTTGGGAACAGACTATGGAATGACCACTGGATCCATCCATTCTACTGATTATTAATTTAGTGTCATGGGGGGCTGGAGCTTAACCCAGCTGTCATAGGGCAAGAGACAGGCCACCACAGATGGATCACCAGTCTATCGTACACTGTAAAATCCAATTAGTTGTCATTACTCAAAAAAAGCATGCAAACCGATTGCACTTAAAAAAAGAAGTAAAGAGAACTAGGTATTTTAAGTTGTACTAACTAATGGTTCATATGTGGAGTACACTTAGATGTTAGTTTAAGCAACAAAAACAATCAAGTAGCGTGTACTTGATAACTTACTTTAGATGTACTCTTGACTTAGTAAAGACTACTCAGCATTACTATTTCAATCTACTAAATAATTTACTCTGTTTAGTCCACATGACATACTTATAAAAGTTGGCCTGACTTAGCATTTCTATGTTACATTTACTTGAACAGCAATCTGACTTACTTACTAAAACCATGCAAACCGATTGCACTTAAAAAAACAAGTAAGTGTTACATGCCTTAAATATCTACACATAAATCAAAATAGGTTCCAATAATCTGAATTACAATTAAACATAAACAAGGTAAATACACAGTTGAAAGTTTAATAATGTTTTTTTTTATTTTTCTTCCCTTTATATCAACATTAAAGCTTGTCTTTGATGGCCTCCACAAACAGCTTTAAGATCAATAAAAAAGTACAAAAGAACATATACAGGCTATTCAGCGTCACTGATTAATATTACTTAAATTCAGTTTTTACAATATGGGAGAAAAACAAAAAATATGCCGTGCATAGTGGCTACCTTCAGTAAGCGCAAATTGACTGTCAATTTGTAGACAAATATACATATAGCTACAGCCTCTAACAGTTTGGGTGGAGAATCTAATTGTAGTCAACAATAAAAAAAGAACTGAACAACTGAATCCACTCATGAACAAGTGAGATTTGCCAAATGTCACCACTCATACATTTGCATTCTAACTCAACAAGAGATTTTTTAGACTTTGCAGTTTTGGTGGGAGTTTGTTCTCTCCC
>VOQK01027050.1:0-11101 GCA_015052645.1 Benitochromis conjunctus
TAACATAATAGGAGTTATATGGGATGGGATAAAATTAAGACCCAGCAATTCATTTTTGTTCTTGGCTATTTAGTGGGATTTCAGATATGTGAGGTTAAATTGTACAGACTGTTTAAAATAAAGCAGTGTCTCCAATGAGATGAGATGAGAATAAAGCCTTCTGGAAAGTGAGAACTCTCTTAAACAGCATGAACAATGCTGCCTTGGATAGATGATTACCCTTCACACTGCTGTGTTTTGTACAGCAGTTGAGAAACCAAATGCCACCACTTCCTGAGTCTTAGCTTACACTATACTTCAAAGTCCATAACAGACTTTGGGTCATGTTGCCCCCGCTAAGGGTCCTCAAAAGCTGGTATGTCCTTCATCTCAACTTTCACCTGTTTCTTTCTAATGTCTGACCCTCCTCCACTTAGTGGTGTCATCTCCTGACACCAGTAAGTGTGATTAAGCATAACACCACTTCCACAGTTCTGAGTAAAATCCTGTCACCCTCATTTAGCCATCACATCATTCTGTGACTAAACAAGACCTGAAATATGTTTCTATGAGACATGATACTTAAATTATATGTAATAAATGTAACCATTTAAAAATAAAATCTTCTGAGTGCTGGACAAAAAGACAGAGCATTGTTGCGATATTTTCAACTTCCTTAATTCTATAAACTCTGTCTTATTGCAACATTTATAGCAGGTTTCAGTGCCAGTGTTGGTATGTTTGATGATCAAAAAAAAGTGAGAGAATTTTATATTATTGGATAAAATCAATACTAAATGGTTTAACTTTTCTATTCTATCTACTCTTCTTGACTCTGTATGACATCAATGAGAGCAAAAATCCTTAATGTGGTCACCACAGCATCAGTCCTGCCCACTTCCTGTGTAAACTTTATGCTTGCGAGGGGCAGCCAATCAGAAGAAAGCTGTCTTAAATACAACAAATAATTGATAAAAGCCAACTGATAAAAATACAGAGTTGAAAATGAGCAAAAGTAGCCTTTCTGTTGTTTGTCCCCTCTGCCAGCTGTTCTGCACAGTGTGAACAAAAACACTCATCTGTCACACCTGATTCAGCATGGTTTATAAATATAGACCCTAAAAAACTGTAATTTCACTAACCAGAGGATGTGAAAGTAACCAGGAATGTTGTTCATTACACTTTCTCATGGTTTTATTTCCTCATGTGGCAGGTGGTGGGGTTTGCCTTCCTGGGACTTGGCTTGTGGCTGAGGTTCAGCGACAACACACGAGCAATCTTCCACGTGGAGGAATTCAGCTCCAGCGCATTTGTTATGGGTCGGTGCATTTATTAGGCCGAAGAATCACAACGGTACATTTGTCTCCGATGCATATTTAACAGACAGAAACGTCCCTCTTTCCCTCTTCGTTTTATTAACAGGTGTGACTGTGCTGATAGCGCTCGGGTCGGTGATGCTGTTTGTGGTGATGTTTGGAGACTACGGTGCCTGCAACGAGAAGAGATGCGCTCTGCAGGTGGTGAGTTGTTTTGATGGGTAACACATTTTGGCTTACTTTCCTATAAAGATTGTTATCAGACCAGTTGTTTCCTGTGCCATGAACACAAAACCCTGACTCAAACGATGCCACCTTTTAACTCACTCAGTGTTGAGGGAAAGTTTTAGGTTGCTTTTTAGTTTTAGTCAGAAAAAACAAAACAAAAATCTGTTAGTAAGGGGTTGGTTTTACATTTAGTATATCTCTAATAATCCCATTTGGAGCGGTTTCTTAGAAGAAGTCATTAAAAAACAAACCGCCCTGAACAAGAAGTCAGGAGAAGCTTAGATACCCCGTTGCTTCCTGGAGGATTTCTTTGTTCATTAACATTATGGCAAATTTTAACATTACTGTTCAGGCTTTTATCTGTCTTTAACAACAAGATGGTGAAACACTTTAAAACCACCTCAGTGCCTGCATCAGGGGTTAAGGTGAATGCTGGAAAGGGTGCTTAAATGTTAGAGCACATGCATCACTGACATGCTGGTGCAAATGGTAAAATCTGTGTAAAGCTGTTATTCAGATCCTTGGTTCTAACGTGCACATCAAGTTCAACAAGTTGTTACGACATAATTTCTGTGATTCTGAACCACAAAGAAGAGTCAGAGTGCCAGAGGAAAGTGTAATTAATAAGCTGCTCTCCTGAGAGCACTCGCTCTTCTCTATTCATCGATGACACAATAAAAAAAAACAACAACATAAAGAGTAAAAAGTAAGTATGTTTTATGGATACTTCAAGCACTCTTCAGTAACATCAATGGCAATGCAATTTTTCTGATGTAGTGCAAAATATAATCATACAGTAACATAATTATAATGTATATATTACATCTTGGGTAGCGCTCTGCTGGGCTTTTATGGGCTGCCGCTGTCCCCGTCTAGTTCCTGGTAGACACTTTTGTTTTTTTTCCAAATCTGGGATTTTTAGACACAAGTTTCCATTAAAGTCACAGACAGGACTGGGGGCACTTCCTGTCCAGCCCTCATACTAAACTTATAGCTGTATTAGCTGTAGTCACCAGTGTTACTGTGGCCAGGCCAGGTTAACCTTTATAAACTTAAGTGTTGTGAAAACCTGTGTGAAGTCAAGAGATGTGGAGAGATAACACTGGTTAAGTCGATGGCTCACAAATGACTAATATGGTAATATTTAGAATTGAATATTATTATTCCTCATGAAGAGGCTCTTAAATGTCAAAGAACTTATGACTTGTAAAACCACAATGAGTCAAGTTATTATGCCATGTTGTGTGTATCAGTACTGCAACGTGAATAGACTGCATCTGTGTGTGTTATACCGATGAGTACTTTGCATAGCACAGGCGATACCTGCAGGGAAAAACATTTTGCATGCGTATTGCTAAGCTCACATGTTGTTTTCACACCAGAGTTTTAAGTACAAGTGAATGAAGTTTATTAGACATTAAAATCATGCAATGGAATTATTTGTGACCTGTTCAAACAATGATTTCCAATTTTATTGATGCTACTGCCATTATTGGTTCTGTTTATATAGTTGGTTCTCTATTGATTCCCAGATCATTAAGCCTATTACAGTTTTTAGCATCAGTACAAGTACTTTATCACCTCCGAGTCTGAACACAGTGTAGAAATGGAGTGCAGAAAGGTTGGCGTGCGTCTCTGGTCTGCAGGAGCTGCACTGCTACAAGTTTAGCATGAGAGATTTGCAATGCAAAACTGTCCCAATCCCACCAATCAGACAAGATCTTCACACAACTGCATTGAACTGTACAATTCCATCCACTGATCATGCACTACAATATTATGACTTTAAATATTAAAAGAGGTTTGTAATTGTTGGCTTCGATGACCTAAGTTAGGAACTTCAAGAAAACTAGTTAATCGCTTTCTTTTTAAGACAGAAGTCCAACATATGGATAAGAAATACTGGCCAGCTGGATAAAAGAAAAGAATCTGGTCTTTTTGGTGGTTAAAAGAATGAAAAGACTACACTGACTCACTACTCAATCTTTTGGTTTAGATTGGTATTACATCAACAGTACAGCGCAGCCCTAGCTCAACTTAAGTTGATCTCGTCAACACAACATACAGATGTTTCGCACATAAAGTTGCAGCATTTGTTTCTTCACATCTTGCTGATAGCTTTACTTACTTTCGGGAGGTATGAAACACAGGAGTGTGCAAGCTTCAGCGTCTTATATAATGCAGAGGTTTTTGAAGCACTTAAACATTTTGCTTTTTGATTCAGATTCCACCAATGTCGACCTTTATCCAGGTTCAGATACACAGAATATTTGATTGCAACATAAGTGCATCACCCAGTTGGCCCTGGCAGAGGATATTTTGTAACTTTGTGTGTAACCATGCTGAGGAAACAGGCAACTAGCAATAATCACACAGTGACCCCCTCAGTTTTCATCTTGGCAAAGAACCATAGGAACTTAATACAGTGAATAACACGGAGAGGAGGAGGGTGAGTTCCATAAATAAACGACATGCAAACAGTTTCAAAGTATGACATTAAATAAATAATGTTGTGACGGTTTACTCAGTCTCAATGTTTTTTTCCCCCTTTGCTGTGTCAATGTAAAGTGTCCTAACTGTAAATTACATCCTCAGGTTCACCGCTCTTGGTTTTTAAGGCTGTTAAGGTTAAAGGAACTTAATAGATGTCCAGTGCCAATTAATCTTTTGACTCTGAACTCTGCAGGCTGTAAAACTGAGTTTCAAGTTTTGAGAAACTTGCACAGCACACTGCAGGCCGAATCCCAGGTGCAAGGGAGGGATGGGGAATTTGAGCCGATAGTCTAACACTTCTAGCCTCTGGCACCTGGCTCTCTTTTGTGAGAGGCATTCCTTGATTGTTACATACTACAAAGGCAAACCAATTGGAAGTGTGTGACTTGATACGCAGAAGTAATACAGCAAAGAGATTTTCATAACCGGCTCTGCGACTAACAAGGAAATAACTCCAAACAAAAACCGCATTGTGACATAAATCAGACTGAGTGCAGTGGAATGAGCAAACATTTATGCAAGCCATAAACATAACAATCCTTGTTAGACACTTTGAATTTACTGCAATGTTAAACCTCGTCTTGTCTTGATGCACCCACATAAAACTGGAAAAGCAGGTTCACTTCCTGTTCCTGTGTGTTTAAGTGTTAAAGTTAACAGAGTTCTTCCTGTCTCTTCAGTTCTCCGCCCTTCTGGCCATTCTGGCTGCAGCGGAAGTTGCTGTTGGAGTGCTTGCCTACTCCAAAAGTGACGAGGTGAGAGGAAATGAATGAAAGGGATGAAAACCAGTTAAAATATGTCAAATATGTTCTGACCATAAGATCGTTTTTCTCTCATGTACAGGTTGGAAACAGGTTTGCTGAGTTCTATGGTAGCTTGTATGCTCTCTATGTGCACAATCAAGACCCAGGAATTGCTGTCACACTCACATTCATCCACAACACTGTACGTATATAAGCTGCTGGTTTTTGATTTTTACTCTTGCTTCCTGTATACTCAAATCTTTTCTGCTTTATGAATATGGGTTATATGGCTAATATAACGCAGCGAGAAGGCATTACTATTGGCTGTTTCCATCCTAATTCCTGTCGAAGCAGTAAGGGCGTGTTTAGTCTTTCCACAGGGCTGCGCAGGATACCGTTTAAGACTTGTTTTTAGACTCCCTTCACCTCTTCCTTTGTCCACCTGCTTTGCAGCTTCACTGCTGTGGAATTACTGGTGTGTCCGTAATTGAGCTCGTTCAGCAGACCTGTCCCAAACCAGATGGGTGGATGGAACACATCGTGATGCCTGTAAGTTGGTGCCAAGAAATAAAGCAGTTTACAGTGGTCCTGCCACCACTGCAAACTGCGCTGCTTTACTCCTTGCACTCAGCTGTACTAGATGGCTCACAGTTTGTTCCGTCTTCCCGCAGAGATGTCCTGGCATCATCACAGATCTCTTTAACAGCAAAGCACCAATGATGATGGGCATCTTCGTTGGAACTGGAGTGCTCCTGGTAGGCAAATGATGCATGTTTACTTTGCAACAAGTAAAGGTTTTAAAATGTTGGCAAATGCTACAAATAGTAGGAAATATAGTAGTGTCTGTTGTTCCAGTTATTAGTCTGTACACAGTGCTAAAGGTTCTATACTGTTGTTCATGTTAATGACCATACATTAATCACGTTGCACTCCCCTCTCTCTTAATACTTCTTTCCCCTCCCTCTGAATTTTTTCTTCTCATTTCATTTCCCCAATCATTGCTTTCCAAAGTTCATAGCTCTGATTTGCAGCATTACCCTCAGCAGAAAGATTCTTTCTGCTTCAGTGCCTCAGTACATTATCCTGACTCAGACCACTTCTACTAGGGCTAACTTTCAGCCAGTTCAGCATGAAGTAGCTACCACCACCTATCCTGACCAGGAACCAGTCTTTTTCACTCCTCTCAGCGCAGCCAACATCCCCGTGGCTTATGCTTAGTGCAGTCTTCATTCTCACTGTGCTCGTCACTCCACATTGCTTTAGTGTGAACTATACATATGCCATCTGCAAATCTTTTTCCATTAGCAGTTACAGGAAAAATCCAACCTAACAAAGACGACTCAGCTATAACGTCACTCAGACTATTGGAGCAGAGATGCTTGTGCAGGTTTGACAGCATGTCATAGCATTTAGCAAAGCATTTAGCATAGCATTTGTCACATTTTTAAAACCGCCAAACTTACTTCAACTGCAGAAGAATTGACATTTGCTGGGAAAACAGTGTAAGAAACCCTCTGTTGCTCTGAATATTCGCTCCGCCACCAGACAGCTCTTTAATCTTTACTTTAGTGCCTTTAAACACACATGGCCAGTACATCAACAGGGTTGGATTTGTCCTGTACGTTTCTACTTGTCACACTTTCTAGGAGACTTCTGTAGCTGTGTGCCGTCTGATAGCCTCTTTCACACTAATTCATCTATGGCTGGTTTAATTCTCAGGATGATCTAGGTCATTGCATAGCTCTTTATCCCATCCCTGCTCTTTACTTGCCCTCCTCCTGTGTCTGCACAACAGATTACGGCCACGATCTGCGCCATAGTTCTCCTGAACAAGCTCAAGAATGCCCATCAGGAGAGGACTGTGTACTATTCGACTGTGTACTGAGGAGGATTGGGGTTTTACACCCTTAACCACCTCCTGTCAACAAAGGCCACTGCTTTACATACAAGCAGCACATCAGTGTTTACAGATTTTCTTCTATAGTTACAATTACATTAGTTTGGGAACCATATTTTGATTAAAAGGCATTTTTAAGACATTACATTTTGACTTGTGAAAGCTTAAATCCTGTAGCATTTTGTGTACTAAACTGACAGACCTCTAGATTATTGTGGCCAAACCCATCAATGAGAACACACTAACAAATTCAGCTGGTGAGACATGAATTTGATTTTAAAAATTTTTTAATTTTTTTTTTTCCTCCTGAAAAGTTATGCCGTTTATTTATGAATGAGTATTAGGGCTGGGTTAAAGGGGAAAAGAAACAGCGTGGCAATAAGCATAAGGACTGAAGGTGCAGAAAGATGTCTGGTTAAAATGAAATAGCTGGAGATGGACACATGCAAGGACACTGATAGTCACACCCTTGTGCTGTACATATGTTGTATCAAAAGACAAGGGCTGATAACCATGTTTCATCAGCTTAACTACACGAGGCCATCTGTAGAATTAGAAATGACAAATTTAATCTCCACATTCAACTTTTCATTATTTTGAGAATAAAGTTTCCCCCTTCATGTGGCCCTAATACCAATCATTTGTGTCTGTTGCACACAGAATAGTTTAGTCACTGGATGTGGTCAGTTATGACTGTTAAAAGGGAAACAATGTCTTATCTTTTGTTATAGTAGAGGTCCAGTTAAAGTGTAGCATGTTGGGCGTAATCACTCCAATGTGAGCTTCAATTTCACATTACTTTGACCATTGTTAAAAACTACATTCCTTTTAGATTTATGGCAGGCGTTACAGAGGGCCACAGAGCAGGGCAAAAAGAAAAAGGTCAGGTACCTGTGAGAGGTTCAGTTTTTAGGTCAAACTGTATAAACATTCCAGATCGAATGCTTCAGAAGACTCGCTTCTGTAAAAGCTTAAAAAGGTTTCATCTGGAGAAAGGGGAAAACATATAGGCCATTAAGCTCACGTTTCATTCCTTTGTGTTTTGCTTCAATTTTTTTTTTTTAATGACACAATGTAACCGTCTTGCTGATGAAAAATAAATTTTAAAAAGGCTAAATGCCTCCAGCTGTGTCGCTTGTTTTCTTGCCCTGTACTACTTATTTGTATTGTTTAGTTTTAGAAGCAACACTTCCAGAGGATTACACTCGTTTCCATAAAGTGACAAAATCAAGTTGCACTTGCATAAAAACTTTTATTTCATTGCTTACACACCAGTGTTCGGACCTGTGGAGAAAAACAAAAAAATGTTAATGTAGTAATTTAATAAATGAGAAACACTCAGCACTTTATTAGGAACACTGGGTAAGTGTGTGTAACCTGACCAGAAGGCCAATCATTTTGGATATTTATAAAATAAACAATAGATGATGTGAGTACAGGTCCAAGTTCCAGGGAATGTCCCGACTCTGCTTTTCTCAGATTGGAAAAAGAAAGGAAAAAAAGAATAGACATGAATGCATCCACTTAGTGGGGTTTTTGTGGGAGGAAATCATGCCACCCTCCACCTTTTTGTATTAAACCTCTTG
Organism: Benitochromis conjunctus; assembly: GCA_015052645.1. Classification (NCBI taxonomy): domain Eukaryota; kingdom Metazoa; phylum Chordata; class Actinopteri; order Cichliformes; family Cichlidae; genus Benitochromis; species Benitochromis conjunctus. Next base: position 8,243 of record VOQK01027050.1, read on the forward strand.
GAAGAAAAAACAAAACTAACACTAACACTAACTGGTAAGGCTTCTGGCATTTGTGTAACGTCCCAGAATTGTTCTTTTGGCTTGTTTAACCACCAAATAACAACCAATGCAACGACCCATGTGGGTATTGTTACTGCATGTGGTCAGCAACAACAATAGCTGCATTCAGGATTAAAATGTGAAGCAGCAAGGTCACAAACCCCTCACTGATCAAACACAGCAAACTTTGGAATGTGGCAGAACAGGAAGCATTAATGTGCACGTCTGCATCATCATGATTTCAGCATTTCCAACAGGATGTGAAATGCTTTACAGTTTTCACAGCACAGAGGCGCCATCTTCTCAGTGTTAACTAAAGATTTGAGAAAAATATTACATTTAAAATGACAGATTTCTGCCTTTTTCCCTCCCCACTTTATTCCATTTTCACAGAGTGAAAAATTATTTGATACACAAACATAGGCAACGTAAATAACTGGATGTAAACCCTCTGGAGTCACCGACTGCTGAAGCTCATGGAAACTAGTTATTTACATTTCTAAATTTGGATGCAGCTGCATCCATACTGAACAAGTGATGCGTTATGCTTTAGAGCTCATTCTTTGCATCAAGGTCATCATTCTTTCCAAGGAAGGCGTTTATTCAGATGCAATGAGTTAAGAACTGAGAGGCCAGATGAGACTTGAGTATTACCAATGGTTCGCATTTTGGTGTAAAACTCTGCTTTTACACACAGTCTCTCCATAGTACGCAACGAAAACGTCAACTTGCGTGATCATGTTCTGAACTTGAGGTTTTCCTGCAGCACAGAATAATTTTGCAGTCATCCTCTGTCATTTTCAGCCTTTGACAATGTAAGAATACGATTTGGCCACAGTGAAATACTGACACTGCGCCTCACATCGATTCTGTGAACAGCAGCCAAACACAAACGTAACACCTGGGACCAATGCCAGAGCCGTTATCATTTTCATTTGTCATCAAATGAGAAAACACCAAATATAAAATAACAGAGTCAACTGTTCAGTTAGCTTTGAGCCTGTGAAAATTGAGGCAACATGTAAAATCATCCCCTAAACAGCTAATGCAATGATTTTGTTAAATCCCCTGAATTACAGCAAAATTTCAACCTCTGAATCCTGATTGCTTCATTGTCAGTGTACTTGGATGACTTATAGAAACAAAAGTTAGAAAACTTTGTTTATCTAGAAATCTGCAGAAACATTATTAACAAATGTTTAAATTAAAACAATTTTCAGTCAGGAATCCCAAACTTTTCAAAATTGGAACAAGTATTTTTTATACTTTTTAAACGAACTAGCTGCCCAGTGTTTCATTTCTCTTTATGGTCTTACCTCTGAGGCATCTTAGGGTGCAGTCATCAGAGCACACTTCTGTCAGGCACATAAAGTGGATCTGAGTGAGGAGAGAAAACCAAACCAAAAACAATAGCATTACTACTCAATTATAGTTCTCTACACAATGTTGAAACAGTTTTGTGTTTAAAAGTCAACTTATCTGCACTGGACCTGAACATGAATGCAACACATACACAAACAGCTGTTCAGTTGAGTGCGTCTTAGGTGGGAAGTACCTCTGGGTCTTTTCGGAGCGAGCCTCCTTTAGTCATGTGCGGTGGAAGAGAGAGGAAGCTGTAAATTATGATCTTCTGGACCTGCAAGTCTGAGGTTGGAAGCATCTGCAAAACCCCCAGGCTGCTGCAACTGAACGACACAACAGTGGCATGCCTTTACAACAACAGACTAACCAACAACTAGCATTAAAGAACTGGGTGTTTGAGATTTGTGGCAGCAAGCTTGTCTTTACAGCGTGTCAGCAGTAATGCTGGCAAGACAATGTAAATCTTCATTGAAAAGATCATGAGGGCTTTAAAATCAAAGCAGTACAAACATCCACGCACTCTGTTACATAGTGGTGCCCAGCTGACCCAGTCTGAATTTGGAAAAAGATTTATGCTCTCCATAAGTCTTTAGTAAAAATCCAGCAATCATTTCCTCCAAGATGGTTTAGATTTTTGTTTAAGGGTAAACGTTGATATTGGTCTATGATGGAAACAGGAGAGACCAGCCATCTCCGTCACTCAAGATCAACCCCCCCCCAAAATAAGTATACACTACATTTATGGGTGATGTCATTGAGCATAAATTACAAGTCCATTCAAGACAATATTTACAAAAAAAATTTAAAATGTATGACTCAGCTGCTCCATGTCCAGTGCATAAGGCCATTCCTCTTTGCATATTTTGTGAGTTTCACGCATCTTTCAGGAACAGGTTTTAACCCCATACTCATTTGCTTGCAGAGGCATGACTGGCATCTATTAGTACACCAATAAGCTTTGCAAAGTCAGTGGCATTTCTTAAATTATTGATACAACTATTATAGCTACAATTCAAATGGGTGTTTATACTGTTGTCCTTGTAAGATGAGCAACCACAGAGAAATTGTTTTGCAATTAACTTACACTAGAAAATTTGTACTTGCTGCATGTAACTGTAGCTCTATTAGTGTGTCCATAACCCCCAACACACTAAACCACTGATCATGTTACAACAACAACAACAAGACCATCTATGAGGACTTCCTTTTCTTCCTCCTTGTATACACATACCCATCATAAACAAGCATCCCACTGGGATATGGAGCTTCAGTGTAAGCTAGGCAGGAGTGAACCAGCAGCACAAGTGTGGGCTCTGGGGGGTCCTTCAGGCTAACCTCCACATAAACTGTTCTGCCCTGCAAGAGGCTGAGAGGGAGGTGAGCCTCAGGGTGGTAGCTGGTGAAAGACTCATCTGCAGGGGGGGAAGAAAAAAAAAAAAAAAAAAAAAAAACTTTAAA
>VOQK01027050.1:34866-44941 GCA_015052645.1 Benitochromis conjunctus
TATATTATGGAATGCCATTTAGGAAAATACTATATATATTACCATAAAAGTCTGAATATATAGAATAAAACTTGAATATATATGGAATAAAACTTGAATATATGGAATGAAACTTGAATATATAGAATGATTATCCAGGCCTCAAGGGCCGGTGTCCTGCAGGTTTTAGATGTCCTTGATCCACCACAGCTGATTTAAATGGTTAAACGACCTCCTCAACATGTGAAGTTCTCCAGAGGCCTGGTAATGAACTAATCCTTTGATTCAGGTGTGCTGACCCAGGGTGTTATCTAAAACCTTCAGGACGCCGGCCCTTGAGGCCCGGAATTGGAGACCCCTGTTCTAAAGTTTAATGTTCCCAGCACACAGCATTGCTAAGACAGGTGTAGGTCCTCAGAGGGGACTGTAGTCCTCTTCTGGCTCAAAATGATTCTCCTGGTGTCTTGGGAGTGTCATTTGGTAAGAGACGGGTGGTGTTGGTGAGGGAGACGGTGATGGCAGGGACAGACGGTGAAAAGGTGATCCAGGCGCAGGGTGAGAGGGGGGAGGAGGGAAGGCGTTAGAAATTGAGATAGGAAGTGAATGGGAGTGCGTGAGCCTTGGAGTGGGGGTGGAGGGCGACAATGTTTCCGAAGGGGGGTCATAGTAGGGAGACAAGTGGGAGATCCGAGGAGGAGACAGGGGACAGGTGAGGTTGGAGGCTGGATTTGGTGGCGTGTAGTAGGGAGCAGGTGGCAGGAGTCCCATAAAGTTAAAGCTGCAGGGGTTGAGGTCGGAGGCACGCCTGGGACCCACCATCAGGACCTTTTTGGTATAGTTGTTCAGGGTGGAGACACCTGCAGCCATGCAGATGGTGAAGCCAAACCAGGCCACACTGTTGGAGGCAGAGGAGGAGAACCAGAAAGGGGATCACAAACACAAACACATGTGCTTACATGTGCTTTTGTTTTAGCAAGTAGAAATATGACAGCTAAATATAAAGCAAACATTATTCTAAGTAGCTTTTTGGTGCCCTACTGCCATCTCGGATTGTTAACTCCAACTTTACTCCAACTCAGAAACTCTGACGTTTGAATTCAAATGGAATGCACCCCAAACTTTCTGCAGGTCTTCCTTTGGCTGCTTTTTCACACATTTTCAGTCCAGTCCTCGTACTTCATCATTTCAGAGGAATGTTTTTTATTAGTGAAGATACTGAACACTGACTTATAAATCATTCAAACATAAAAAAGGCATCTAAATCAAGGGATGAACCAGCATTTGTTGTCTCTGCACATAACAGACAACTTAGCCAAGAATCAATTTTAAATCGTATTTTTAGGCTCTTTGTAGCAGGCTGTTGCAAAAACACATCATTTCTTCCAATATTTTTACTCGAAACTATGAAAAATAGATAGATGTAAATAGATTATAGAGTTTGAGAGACATAAAATTGTATTATTGCACTAACAAGCTGATTCCCAAAGAGCTGTGTCCTTAAAAAACAGTTTAAATTGGACAAGTGGAAAAGAAGAATTGGCAGGCCTCAAAAAAATCTAAAGCAAATGAACAGTATCTGAAAGTCATGTCCTTAAGAAATGGGGGGAAAAATACAGCAAAGACCTGACACAGGACTTTGCTATATTGTATTTCTATGTATGTCGGAACGTGTTTCAATAAATTGATGCACCTATTTCCGATTTTCCTAAAAAAATATAAAGAAATGAGGGATGACTCAAAACTTTTGCACAGTGCTGTGTCTCTACAACGGATCATGCAACTTTGTGTGCGCAGAACAATTTATTTCCAGAAGCAGAGTGTTATAAAAATAGCATTTTAAGCGGGCTAATGAGTTGAGGACACTTTGGTAACGTGACAAGCTGGAGGGACTCACCCCCAAGCTGAATGAGAGGTCCCACAAAGAATCCCACAGGAAGAGTTAAAGGAATTTGGTGTGGAAAAACATTGGTCTGATCCACTTAAGTGCCAGGAAAATAAAGTTTATTCTCCTGTTTTCAACCCCAAAACAAGAATTTTAGACAAGCACTTAGCAAAAGACATGAGGAATAGATTATTATCATACCAGTATGGTCTGAGTCAGAGAGGGAACAACTAATTGGGCTGAATGAACCATTGTGATCTTCTACATTTCATACGCAATATAAATGTTTAAAGAACTCACTAGAATGCCCAGGAGTACCCGTAACTATGTGGCTTGAAGTCCTCTGGTCCCATCGAGGCAGTGGTCTGAAACACCTGCATGAACATCATGTGACCGACCATCCCGAGCAGACCTGAGAAGACAAAACCAGGAAATGTGCCAACCTGGTCACCCTGCCGGTGTTTGTTGACAAAAGTCTCTCTGATTTGAGTATGCATCTAAAAAAACACACACACACACACACACACACACATATATATATGTGTATGTATATATATATGACTGTACCTCCCAGGACTGTGAAGACAGCTGCAAAAGCATTGAGCAGCTGGCCCCAGTGCTGTATAGAGGGAAACCAGGCCCTGATACACAGCTGCACGGACAGCAGTATGCAGCTGATTAACAGCAGACCGATATTCACGAGCTCCATTGACAGCGACAGCCAGAGCATTTCTGTGGAAGGAGAAGGAGAAGAGGCTGAGAGAGCAGACACAGATGAAGGACCGGACTTCAAACGACACTGCGGGAGAAACTGCAAAACTTTACCTTTTTCAGATCCTGGGGGGAGTGTGTAAAAGCCTCGACACTTCTCCTCTAGAAAGCAGAAGAAAACGTGAGAAGAGTCTGCTCTGGAAATGTTTCATTTAAGACCCTCAGCTGTTAAATCGCAACCATTACAGCAGCGTTGTCTCTCCTCCCCAAAATCCACCAGCCTCTGCAAAATTACTCTCAGTGTAAATAAACACTGCAATCTAATTACTGTGTGAACAGCCAGATTTGAGATGACCGCTTGCATGAGTGCTGTAATGGCCTGAGGTAACCTGATGATAGGAGATTAAAAGATTAGCTCGGATCTCGAAAGATTGTCGCTACAGGGTCACAAATTGAGACTGTTGTGTTTTCCATTTTTATAACATTAAGCATTCATTTCATTATGTCGGCAGTTTGTTTATACCAATCAAACGCGCATTAAAAACAGTAGCAACGTGTGCCAGTAGTGGGTTAAGCTTCTTTGTAGCCTGTTTGTCAAATTGTTTACATGGCAGCTGCAATAATTAGAGTACCATATGGCTCTAAAGTGAGGTGGCCCTGAACGCACAGCATACGGAGACTTAAGACAAACAGATGCAACAGAAGAAAGGCGGGCAGAAATGAGGAGCAGATTTTCACTAACTTGAATACACGTGTGCAACGCGCATAAAGAAAAACACTGTAAAGAACACACACAGTCGCCTGCTCGTGGCCGTGTCCTTCGTCACTTCCCTCTGTGTCGTTAAATAGTTTTTCTTCATTTGCTTTGTTTTATTTTTATCCTTGAATCGGCGTTCAGAGCTCCCAAGGACACTTCGCTTAATACGCCATTAGCAGTGCCGCACTTGCTTTGAATTATTTTGGAGTTAAAGTCGTGTGAAAAAGAAAGTGCAAACTCTTTAATTCTACGGTGTCATCTGTCAGGACAAAATCAAAAAGCAAACAAACAGCATCCTCTCATCTGTAGGAGGTCGGAAAATTATGTCAATACAAGCTCAGATAAACAACAACACGTGACCTATTACGCTGATATTTTTCATTGGAATTGGCACCTCTGTAAAAGCAGATGTTTTGGCAGACTGCTGGTCTGGAGCAGTCAGGTGCATTAACACAACAAGGAGGAAAGACATCAGCAATGATCTTAAAGAAGTTACTGTCCATCAATCTGGGAAGGGCTTTAAGGTCATTTCCAAACAATCTGAAGACGAAAGGGACGCAAGAGTCTATCCCAGCTACCACAGGGTTTAGAGGCAGGGTACACCCTGGACTGGTCACAGGGCTAACACAGACAGACTGACCATCTAGAACCACCAGTTAACCTAACCCCACTAACTGCATGTCTTTGGTCTGTGGGAGCAAGTTCCTGTAGAGAGCCCACACAGACACGGGGAGAACATGCTCCACACAGAAAAGCCCAGGCCAGGTTGCGGATGTGAGCCCAGGAGTATGTTGCTGTGAGGTAACGGCCCTAACTGCCACACCACTACTGCTGCTACCCCTTTTTAAACTAAGTGCTCTCTGTCTAATATTCAAACACACACATTAATACTCAGATGAAAACATCAGGAGCAACTCAGAGTTCATTATCTTGTCCAAACATACTCTGGTATGCAGACAGGAGGAGTCAGGAATCGAACCACAAACCAACAATTAGCAGATGACTAATATAAAAGCTGTAGATGACCTGCTCAACCTCCCGAGCCACACTCCTATCCCAAGAGTGGGATCTGATCATTCAGTGCTCAAAGAAATAAAAAAATTAAAAAACCTAAGTGCTCCATCTCAGACTCTACAGGCCTCAGTTAGCATGTTAAATATTAAAGTTCATGACAGCACAATTAGAAAACGACTGAACAAGTATGACGTGTTTGGATGGGTTGCAAGGTTAAAGCCTCTTCTCTCTAAAGCCTTGATTATACTCTAACAGTTAGCTGGAGACCACGGGACTGTGCTAGGACGCATGCACAGCTCGTGTATTGTAATGGAGAGTCTTACTTAATTAACCATATATGTCAGGTGAAAGTTTTTTGGGGGGGCTTAACGTAAATATTATTAATCAGTCCTTCAAATCTGCTGGAGATTAGCTGCAAATGAGACGGTGCAAACCCGGTCAATGTTTGTGAATCCTACCAATCTATTTCTCTCTGGGTTTTAATCCATAATTGAGTCATGCTGTTGAAGTCTAAATCTCGGCTAGCGGAACACATACACTGATGATAATCCTCTTTGTGCTGAGCGCCTCCCCAAATACATTCACAATCGCACACGTACAAACACACCTGACTTCCTCACTTCACATTACTACAGTGTCTAATGTTGGACTAAGGATGCGATTTCTTTAACTTCCTGTTTCTGGGCAGATGTTTGTCTAACCTTGGGAGTATCCTCTACTCAACACGCAGTTTAATCGTCACGTATGATCAGGGCGTGCTTATAAAAAACCTTTCGGTGATTGACTGATTGAATGTTGCAAGCATCACCAGATAAATTACAGAGGAGCATCGGTGTTTATTTTTAGCTTCTTTGTCCAAATGCAGTGCTCTCCCACTCATTAGTGCCTACTCCTGTTAATCCTCTTCAGGGTCACTGGTGCCGTGTCTGGGCTTTTGTAAGAAACTGAGCAACTTCGTCCTTTGACTCTCCATTGTGGTCAGTGAGGAGTTCTGTTTTCAGCTCATTTTTTTCCTTTACACAACTGAATCCTCCAACAGAAATCAATCATAATGTTCTAGGCTTGTCACATTTCTACCCATTCCCCTCTTTTCTCTCACCCCACTCATCTATGTAGATGTTCTCCTCACAGATGATGAACAGTCCGGTGTGAAAGTTGGGGAAGACAAAGCAGTCGTCGCCAGTCTCCCAGAAGAACTGGATCCTGGAGGAGTTGGAGATGCCGGGAACGGGGATGCACTTGGTCTGCTTGGTGGGCGAACACAGCGGTTTGGGCACCTTCTGCTTACCCACGCACCAGTAGGAGGACATGAGGGCCGTGGTGCTCAGGAGGAGAGACAAAAATGTCTGGACAAAGGAGAGGCAAGGGGAGCGCATCCGCTGCACGAATGCCATCGTGCCAGGGTTTAAATGAGGGCTTGGTCTGATGGAGGAAAAGCAGGGAATGAGAGAAACACGGATACTGAGACGTGTTCGACTCGATCTAAACAAACAGCAAGTTTAAAAAAAAGAGTAAATGAAATGCTTCACATAGGAATTTGTTCATCTGCTTGACGTCAGGTATAACTCCTATATGCCACTAAAAATACCAGCAGCCTGTTATTAGTTTCCAAGGAGAAGCAGCTCTGCCCAACTGCCTCAGATGATTAGTGAGGCATTTAAAGGAGAGAGTGAAGGGGGCGTGATTGGTTTCACATTACTAATCACATTTAAAGAATAAAAAGACTGTGACAGAAAATCACACACTGCTGGTAATTGGTGGGAAGACAGACAGCCAAATCAGAGGAGGGAAACGGGTGAAAATCGCTGTCGCTATGGAAGCTCTCCGGGAGACAGATGCTCAAACTAATATGTCTGAGCACTTTGTGTCAAGCGGTGAATTAAAGCGCACTCACCTGCTTCAGCCTCCCTCACTTTGTCCTCAGTCCCATCATCGAGTGAGTGTGGAAGGTGAAAGAGAAATCTGGCTCCTCTCACAGCTCTGCTCTTCCTCTCACTCTTCATGAGATACTGAGAGTGATGGAGGATTTTGGCCGTCACACTGACCTCTGTGAGCAGTTTGTCTGTCAGTCTTTATGATCCGACCCCGGCAGTCAGACACAACTGTGAGTATCACACACACACACGCACACACACTCCTCCTCTTTAATCCATCCTTATAAATCCAAAACAGACAACTCTGTTCCATCTGTTTTCATTTTGGTTCCTAGACTCATTTTGATCTATTTCATTCATCTCTCTCCGCCCTCTCATCTCCACCCTCCTTCAACACTTTCCAGCCTATAAGAGCAAGCAGCGCTTTGTTTTCATGTAGAAATCAAAAATGACCTTGAAAACAGTGGAGAAAAATGGGCACAGGCTATAGTGCCACCCAGTACTATATGTGTGCACCGCAACTCTCTGATTCTAAGAGGTGGTGACTCCACTGTGGTTGGCTATAGGGGGACCACTAGACCCTGAAGGTGTGCTCAGGTTTCACACTGCCTCTGCTGGCATGCATTGTTCCCATATTGCATCCTGGTGCCAGGTTGCAATATGTAAAGAAACGCACACGCGCCCAAACATCCACGTGATGTAAAAGAAAAACATATTTTACAGCTGTAAGAAGAACTACAAAACTCATTATGTCCTCTCATGGGATCAGCACAGATAAATATGTATGAAAACACATTGAATAAAGCTAAAAATGGGCTGCAGACAAGACTGCGCACATCATCAGCACAGACTTTGCTCGCACTCTCAGGCAGGCAAACACTTGTTGACATTGTCGGTATGTTTGAAAGTGGATTGGCAGTGATTATACTATCCTAAAACCTGAAAGACATTTCACTAGCTGGGACCACATCCTCAGTTACGATGAGCGATGAAGGATGAGGAACTGTGAACCGGTGCTGCGGTTTGGGGAAGGCCTCAAAGGGGACTGGCAGCGGCTCCCGGGCCGGGCAGATCCCCATGTACTAACGAGCAGTGAATGAAAGGAGAAGAGGAGAAGAGAAGGAAAAAAACAGGGGGGGATGGGCATGAAAATAAGAACAGCAGGTATTGGTGAAGGGGGCATATATAGCCTGAGGCCGGAAGGGCCGTGAATGAGGTGTGGTCCCTCTCCTGAAATTCAGATGATATCTCCACATAGAAGACAATGCCCCCCTGTGGTTTTACAAGAGTCCATGGAAGGATTGTCCAAGGAAGTCTGTCATTCCTTATCAAAGTGGGAGCAGATCAACCTCACCAAGGAGCAGGAAAAAGGCCAAGACGCAGCTCCTCAAAGGAAGAAAGACGAGGAAATGACGGGAAACACAGCTCTAGTAAAAATGTATAATTTGAGTTATAGATTAACAACACCACAGAAACATCTTAAATCTATTTATTCCTCATACAGAAAACTACACAGCAGAGGAAACTAAAAAAAATATACTAAATGGATTTATCCCAGAACGGCCCCGAGGGAGATGGAGGGTCAAGGCCCAGTACTCCTGGACATGTGAATGAGAAAAGCTTTTTTATTAAAAAAAACTAACTACTCTTACACACTACTATGGGTGTGTGGCTATCTCAGCTGGTTTAAAGTGTTCAGCAGAGTCACACAAGATGCACAGGAGAATCAATAGGTTGAGGTCGAGAAGCGTCTGGAGTTGACACGGCGCAAAGGTTTGGAGACTGAAAGGATTTCTGAGCATTGCCATAAGATCATTTTGTAATCATCGAGCTGCTGAAGCTGAAAATTAGAGGCATTGTCACCTCGTGTTTGTTATATCAAACTAAGGCAGAGAATTGGTGAGCAGGTCCAGAAGCAGCTGGATGAGAAGCTGTTGCAGGATGAGATGAAAGAGCAAGAGAAACTACAGATAAGAGCAATGCATGAAAGAATGAGCCTGGAATACCTTAAAGTGCAGACACAAGAGGGAGGCGCAGCCCACCCACTGACACATACATGACTTTAGTGCATGCTCAGACATGTAGCATGTGCAGTACACGTATATGGGAGTCAGTTTGTTTCTCTGACCGTCTCCTTCCAGGCCGAGGAGGAGGAGGAGGAGGAGGAAGGAGGAGAAGTTGGCTGATGCTGGCATCATCATGGATGAGGCCTTACCACAACAGATGAAGGAGCGAGAGCTCTTAGTCACAAAGAGATCTGCGAGGAGGCCGACCGGTTGGACGAGGAAACTCTTTAGAACGCATAAATAAATAAATAGCTATACATCTAGTTTCCTGCTCTGCTGTTAATGTGGCGTTTTCTTGTCCACGTGCTGAGCGACAGCTCTCCCAAAAAATACTGCAATGATATGAAAGCTGTCAATTAATACCTCCGTAGCACCAATTACTAATGTAAAGCTTTATATGTGACAACAATGCTGCCAAACACGGTTCTTTCGTGCGGCTTGCAGCTTGACTGGGAAAACTCTGGCTTGACTTCTTGAGTCGATAACCACGTTGGTGTTGGTGAAACCAGATAACAGAAAGATGAGCTGGTGTGATGGTGGCCCACACTTATCCTCAAGTATCACCAGTGATTAAAAAAAAAAAACAACTAACTGCTGTATTTCTTTTAGTCTTTAGTCAGTTATTTCTATTTATTGCTAAAAAGTCACTTTTAGTATTAAAGAGCTTCAGTCATCAATTATTTTTAATGCTTATTATTTCAATCGTTTGCCTTTAGCTAACGTGAGTTATCTTATCCACTGTTTTTAGGTAACATTAACTATTTTAGCTCATTTTATCCAATTCTATTTCAACATTTTATTTTTCAGCTAGTTTACCCATCCTTTCTTACCAAATCTGAACCACTTCTCCTTTAGCTATTGCAAGCCATTTTAATCATTCTCTTTTTTAGCTTATGCTAACTACTTTGACCATTTATCTTTTAGCTACTGGTAGGTATGTTACCATTTTAGCAAAGGATACATTAGACTAACCTTTATGAAAGAAGGAAAATAATACCAGACAAAAATTCATAGCAATACTTTAAAACTCTTAACAACCATTAAAATAACCCTCGACTTTGATTGGCATACTTAGAACTGGCCTGAATAGTCCACCCCAACACTAAGGACACCCGTAGTTTTGTTATGTTGTAGCGAGGTATATTTTCTTGATTTATTTGAACATTTCCATCTTGATGGGAGTGGTGTCCCTGAGTGAAAACACCTGTATCTACAGGGTATGAGGTGGGGAATGGCTTAATTACTGTGAAAAAAACTGCATTGGATGGTCTTCCATCCAGAGTTCAGGAGAGTTGCATTAAAGCAGCCGTGAATCCACACCATGCTACGTGTTTTTCCCCCTTTTTCACCAGTCTCCATGTCCTGCAATTGCTGAAGTATCCTGGTGTTAGAAATTACAGTCCCAAACCATTTGAGACATCTTCTAAAACCTATTTGGTTACACCAGGATGGGGCTAAACTCCACAGTCAACCAAAGTCAGGAAGAAACAAGTAGGAAAGTGTGCACAGAGATGACTGTAACTAACGTGGTTATTTTCCAAGAACTGACTGTGAACATAAAAAAGATCGAGCGGCTGATTTGTAATAAAAGCAGAGAGAAAAATCGGGGCATAACCACGTTAGACAAACTTGGAATAGGTGGGTTTCCCAGAGGAACAGAAGTGAAAGCAAATATTCCAGACATAAGAAGAGGAACATACGTGAAGCATTGTTAAGTGTATTCATAATTCATATACATATTGACAGGTTTCTAATACAGCATGGTTTTGATAGTGTAACTGTCTTCTTTCAG
>VOQK01027051.1:0-11501 GCA_015052645.1 Benitochromis conjunctus
AACATTTCGGACCACAAAGATAAAATTCAAAGCTTTGAATTATTCGTTTGATGTGGTTATTCTCTGTAGATTAGATATTATTTTAAGATCCCTTTGTTCAAAAATTCATTTTTATTATCGCTGCATGAAATGCACGGCAATTCCCCACATAACTAAGCATTGGTGCAATTAACATCTTCGATCGGGTTCATATTCCTGATAATTTATACAGACTATGCACCTCCCCTGTGATCGCTTGCAGGGTTTGACTTTTCCACAGCCCTCTTGCATTTACAGAATCAGCCTCACGCTGATGAAAATGGAAAGTGAAACTTTAATGAACAGGACTCAACTGTCAAGATAATAAAGACTTTGAAACAACACCGAGGCCAGTTCAACAAGCAAGCCGACAACAGCGCCAGTGTAGTGACATCAAACCAATTAAGACTGACGATAAATATTAACAGGAGTGGGTATTAACAGAACATAACTGGGAAGCCAAGCTGTAAACAAGTGCTGGATGGCTGATCATTAAAACTGTGTCACACAGTGCTGCACAGTTTTGGTGAGCTAGTGATTTCAACACGATTACTGATTTTTCTTCACAGCTGAATGAAGCACTCGGTATTATCCTCAGCCAGAAGGGAAGCTGGTCAACACCACTGGTTGCTCTCACCTATTAAATCTATAATTTATTGCATTATTGTTAAGGGTATTAAAAAAAACAAAAACAGCAGAAAACGTAAAAGAACTCCTCCATAAACAAATACTGAGGCCCTGCCCCATCATCATGAAATAGTAGCAACCTCATAAATATTGCCACATAAATATCTCAGTGTAAATTAAGCTTTCAAAGGCAGCACTTTCTTTATGAAAGGCAGTTGTTTATTGTAGATGCACTGACATAAAAAAAAAATGCATTCATTGGAAATGCAAACTGAGTCGTGGTGAGAATTCAGTTTACTGTCTATAAGTAGAGAACTGCAAATGTTTCCTGCTGTTAGGTTGCCCCATACACACGCGTCGTGTGAACAATAGGGTGCTGTTAATTATTTTGATTTGTCTTCAAAGGATAGTTAAAGTAAGTTCACTTCCTATAAACCACAGTCAGGATAACTGTGTATGCCTGAAAGTTAACCCCGTTCCCTTCAACTATACAAAGGCTGAAAATGGGAAATTTTGAGTGCTGGTGAATGTCACGGTTGCTAATAAATAGGCAGGATTAACGCATACCTATTAATATTCACGCTGCTTAATAGGCTGACAGTGTTGAATTATCTATAGGTCTCAGCGATTCAAAAAGGACCATCAAACCCAAACTTGAGAGCAGTGTCTTGTAATTGAATAATACATTACATGTGGCAATTATTTCTGTTAGAAGCAGACTGAGAAATCAATAACCAAGGGATCAAATCAAGGACTGTGAAGCTCTTGTTTCTATTCCCCTTGTGACCAATTACATCACCACAGTTTAAACACCTGCAGTGTCACAGCTCACTGTGACACTTTCTTGCACACTCTCTGTCTCTCTCTTTCACAGACACACACAGATAAGTTGTGTTAGGCAGCTGCTGAAGACTTCGAGAAAGGAAAGGTGCCTTTATCAGGATCTAATTTAAGTCTGTACTGAACTATGCGCTGTGCAATTTAATATTTACATGCTGAAATCTAGTCTGCCTGATTATTGTACTATTGTGTGCTAAATTGACTTTGCATCAAGACATAATTGTAAATATGAAATGATGGGAGAGTAATGCATCTTTGTTGAGATAATACGCACTCATTGCACAGCCTGACCTGGAGTTATAAATTATGCACTAGTTTTTAGCTCCAGGCACTGTGCTCCCATGACATGTGTGGTGCTGATTAAGAGGGAGTGAAATGGGTCTGTTTTAATGAACATATCCCATTACACAAAGGCATAGCTCCAGTATATCACTTGGAACACACAGGTGACAATGAACCTCTGACCACCTCACAGTCTGTTTGTATTGGTGAATACAATTTGCTTTTATCTGAAATATTCACAGCTCCTAAAAAGGCTGATATCAGGTCTCATTAAATGTTGATGCTCCCGGTGAGTAAAGAGAATACTGGCTACATCAAAGGCCTTGTTATGTCCAGTGAATACTAACTAATCCCGAGTTTTTGCTTTGGGAGCGTCGAAAGCCTGTAAGAGCAGCAGTGTCTGGTTCAATGCTGGGACTTTGTCTGGTCCTTACAGTTCCAAAAGCAGACCTCTGTACATCACAAGGGAAGCGAGGAGGAGGGAATTGTATAGAGCGAATGAAGGTGATGTTTTCTGTAATTATCCGCTCTAGCATGTGAAGCATTGTGTTTCATCTAGCCCTTTATGGTGTTCAGTGCCCTCATATGCTTCCTCTCATCTGAGAATGGATTATCAAAACTCAAACAGTCAATACTGCACAACACACATAGGCTCACCCAAGCAATAATAGCCTGGAGTCAAAGGATACGTGTGCCACGGCTGATTGATTATTAGTCCCATTTGTATTACTTTGTTTATGTGAGACAGAGAGAGACAAGTGCGTATGTGCCTGTGTGCGTGTAGAAATACATTTTACCTGCAGATAAAGTAACTGCCTTTGCATTTGCTTATTTTACTGATAAGAATTCAGTCTCCACAATAGGGTTTCTTTTTTTGTTGTTGTTGTTATACTTTAAGAAATAATTAAGTTAGCAAACCTTGCACAGCTCAAACCAGTCAATAAAACAGAAATGAGGCCATCAAAACGTTGTGCGAGAAAGCCAAAGCAGAAAAAGCACCTGAGATGTTAACAGCAGTCATTACAGGTTGTTGGTGTCAACAATCATAACCGGGATAGTGAACTGAGAATAATAAATGCTACGGTGGGCACTTATAAACCTCAGCAAAGAGAACTACAGTGTTCATGAAATAAAAATCATGGGCAGATCTGCAGACCCACATTACTCTGATGTAGAGAGGGAGAGTGCGGTGCTGGAGCAAGTTTTACAGAAGGTTAAAACATCCACGGGCTAGGTGAATGAAGACATGCACAACCAAAGGACTTAACATCAAAAGAACCTGTGTTTTCAGCTATTCTCTGTGGTGGGCTTGCTTTGCATATTTCATGGCAGAGGATTTCATATCTAAGCCCACCTTTCTATTGATAAGAGCAAAGCCTTTTCTATTTTTCAATTAAAATGTGTTTGTGTTTTTTTTTTAAATTTTATTTGAAATGATAATCTGTTGTTTTGGTTTAAAAGCTGTAATTTCAGTTGTGTTTTTCTGCTGCGGGGAGCAATGCTAACAAGTGGAAGCTGTCACCCCTGTGCAGTTCTTACCCAAAAAATGTAGACCAAAAGTAAGTGCGCAGCGTTTGTTTTTCTCTACATAAAAGCCTCCAGATGACCTATGGTTCCAGCCAGACCTTTAAAGAAATGGAGAACAATCAAAAGGACAAATGTGACGGGCCTCCTGTGTGAGGTACAAGATGAATGCGAAACAGTGCGTCAGTTCTGTGATGTCTTTGACCTGATAGTTCAAAGCTGCTCCTGGACTCTGGACCCCTGTTCAGTATGTGAGCACCTCAGACAAAGGCTTTGTTCATAATAAAGTAAATCCACCACATTGTTCCTTTGAGCCGAACATCACCATTTCAACCGAGAGGACACTTTCCAGACCTGAGCAGAGCATGAATGTGTCTACAAATACATCACAGACGCGGACATCTTTTAAAAATCTAAAAAGAAAGAGAGAAAGTTTAATTTTCATCGATTTTAGACCGTGTGATGTTGCCTTTCAAAGTTATGCAATTAAAACCTTCTACACTCTCCTTCTGATATGCAAACCCAGTCCTCTTTATGATTAGACAGTGGACGATATTCTCATTAAGAAATCTATGTTTAGCCATCCTCGTCAAGAACAACTCAGTATGCAGACTACCTATGCTGCAAGCAGAGAGGTAGTCTTGTAATAGGATGCATAATGCAGGGACAGATTCTGCAGTGGTATGGCACAAACCAGTGTGCCGTGGAGGTACAGGACACCAACTCTCCTTTCCACCACCTCCACTCTGGTATAGGAGGCATGGGGTGGTGCTCCAGCCTGCGGTCATAGTTAACCATGGCAAGGCAGTGAAAGCTGGCTGCTATGGTGCCTCCATTCCTCCTGAGACACAAGGGTGAGCAAGTCTTTGAAGTTAAAAGTGTGGCTGGAAGACAATATGAGCAGCATGTGAACATCTATCTGTACTGTGTGCTGTGTAATGTTAAGGCCAAAGGTGGGACGAGTGATGGTGTTCTTGCTGCACAATAGAGAGAAGTGTGAGTACACCCTGGCTATAGGGATGCATCTGCAGTGGCTGATTTATAAAGCAAATGTGTTTTAAACCATCCAGGCTTTAAATAATATTGTTATTTTTAAGGAGTAAGATAGCAAGAGCTATAAAGATTTAAATTTCAGGATCATGCATTTAATTCATGCAGTTCAACTTTCCTAATTTTATAGTAATTTTACTTGCATAGAGCTATGGAAATTAATCATAAATTGTTCATTACCATCGAAATATCATGATATAACAAAATGTTGACCGCAATACATAAAACACGCCATCAGAATTCAAGCTATTATCAGGTCTGTAAATTATTTAAAATGATTCTTTTTTATGTTAGATTTTTCCAGATGTTTGCTCCAAATATTTGACAACCGCTGAAACTCCGTATACAATCTGGCGCATAGAAGTCGTCAATATATTTATATCGGCTGGAGGCAATATAGCCAGTTGTGCTGCAAAATTATCACAGAAGCTGTTCAATATGAACGTGCGAACAGGAGACACACAAGACGAGTGTCAAAGAATTAAAGCTATTTCATTATCCAGCGAGGTCCCATGACACCGCCCTAATGAGAAGTCTAACAATTAGGACTGCATGTTGTGTGTGTCTCCTTTAAGGGAATATCAGAAAGGCATCTTTATCAGACATAGTTCTTTATAAATCCATCCGTCACTTACAATTAAACAGACCAACGGCAGGAGCGTGCATATCAAACAGGAAGCCTGCTTTCCATTTCAGAGTACACACAGGGCATTCCCATGCTTACAAAGGGGGCCTTCAGAAAAAGAAGCATCATCCCTAGTAACGGGTGATGATTTGAGATCAACCTAAAAAGGGCTATGATAGCTTGCATTTGAAAACTTAGGAGTTAAGAAGGTCATACTTAAGTATCATAGGCATTCAGAGGTATTATACTCATCAACAGCAGTGCCACAATTCGCTCATTCAATACTATACCGATAAAATGACTTCATGAATTTATTCTGATTTACTTGTGAAACTGGCTAAATGCTTTAAATTCACACCTCGTGAAGATAAGGTTCTCGAGGTATGAAAAAAGACGAAAGAAACAACACACCACCATTTGATGTTAATTTTGCTCATCACAGAGATGTCAGTTATCAGTTTTGTCAGTTTCTGGTTAAAAGGAGTTATTTGACGGGACAGTTTTACTTCAGGAAGAGAAAATCCTCTTTATCAGTTATGTAAAGTATCAATCCAAAAGTTAAATAAGATCAAAATTAGGATATAAAAAAAAGGTAGAAAACCGTTTTCATTCTCTTTGATAAACGTCAAACTGATGAGTTGAAAAGTAGGGTAGTATGGCTCTTTGCTGCCATCTAGTGTACATGAAGAGAGATTACACTATTATGATAGAAGCTTTTTCCACATGTATAGCAATAAGTTTTCATGAAGTTAGTTCAGTCTTTGGAGAAACTCTCAGTACTGACAAATGCTTGATATACTTAAGGTAATGATCATAAGGATTTACAGTACACATGTAACAGGCAGTTGTTATTAGAGTGGCATATATTAATAAAGGTATATTATTAAGGTGAGAAAAATAACAGTAGGCCATTATAAATCTTACAATAGTTCCCCTGTATTTTTTTTTCACCTCTTTGACATCTAAGTTTTCATTTTTCTGCTGCACAATTAAAAGCCATGGGATTATTTTTCTCTTTGAAATAATATTATGCACAAAGTTCATCTTGAAATCTTGAAAGTCTTTGGGAAAAATCTAACTGGAGGGTATCTAGATCAAATACAAACGTTTCATTACCACTGACATGTAGGAAGCCAAATTAGGCCCTGAAATTACATTAAATTAAACCCAGCAGACTTGGGCTCACTGTTCACTGTAGCACATTATGAATATAATATGAAAGCGTTGTATTATTGAAAAGGCCCTTCAAGCTGGCAGAATATGTTTTTGGAGCTGGGAATACTTTTGGCTGTGTGTTTGGCAAACTAAGACCTCACTGATGGGACAAATTAAATCCAACACAAGGTGTCACACACGTAACATTGATGTACAGATGAGCCAGTGGTCCATGTCTACGTGTACAGATTACAATTTTTATGAGAAACATTTGTTATCCCACTATAACAGATTCAGGTCAATTGTATTCATATTGCACTAATTCACAATAATAGTCATCCCAAGGTACTTTATATTGTTTAGCAAAGAAGCTACCAAAATAGAGACAAAAGCCCCAAAATAAGATGACCTCCTATGAGCAAGCACTTGGGGACAGTCGAAAAGAAAAATCCCAGGAGAACCAGGCAAAAAGAGGGGAGACCATCCACCTGGACCAGTTGAGGGTGAGGGGAGGGAGGCAGACAACACTGTGACACACTGTGGGAGCAGCAGTTAACAATACAAGGCTTAAGTAGAAATGTAAAATCTCAGTATTAACCTTAAACAAAGACAAATATGCTCATGATAAAGTGTACTGGGTGATGGTTAGCCAACTACATATAAAGGTCGTTCAGTCTTTAATTGAAACAAAGTGCAGGTTGCCAACATTTTTCCAGCTATTGTTGTAAATGTGTTTAATAATTTTTTGTTCTGACCTATGCCATTTGACTCCGTTACCCTGTGTTGTGTTTGCATGTGATATATCTTGACTTGAACAGACAAAAATGTAAACATTTTAATCTAATTGAGCAAAGATCAAAACTTTTGCACACAGGTTATCAGATCCTTTTGCAACTTAGCTGGATTAGTATTGTTTTGCTTTTTTTTTTATTGAAAATCAAAGCATGTGAGGTTTGGTCCTGGCAGCTCAACCTCTCAAAAATATCATTCTGCATCAATAATCCTGTCCGGTCTTCATGTCTAATGTCATTAGCCGTTTTCAGGTCCAAACTCCGCTTCAGGTCCCAAAGTCAAACAAACACTGCGGCATCACCGAGAGTTACAAACTGTCTTGGGCTTGTTCAGATTAAAAAGAACAAGATACAAAGCATTAAAACACGTTAAAAACACAACAGCCTTAATAAACACAGTGTAGTTTGGACCGGGAAGCAGGATTCATACGTCATCACTTAAAGACCGGATATGTGCAGTACTGCAGCCATCTCCATTGGTGTGAAGCACTTTGGATGCGCCCACACACATTTTGAGCCACATGGTGGCATTGTACTGCAAAGAGAAGGAGACAGTGTTTTTCCCCCTGATTTTAGTTGTCAGGTGTATTTGGATATGCAGAGATCTATGTGTAAAATGTGCCTGTTAAACCATGTGCCTCAAATTAAACCCTTACCGCTTATCATTCAATGGAAAGATATAACAATCAAGAAAAGAACAATTTTTAAAGTTCTATTAAATTTGTTTCATTTCTAAATGTATAAATAAAAGACATGTGGCAAAAATGTATATGAAAACATTTAAAAAGGTTTAGCCATGTCATAATGTGTAGTGTTAGCTAATGTGTAGTGTTAGCAGCAGTTGTATTCCAGTAACTGTATAGTTAGAAGCCAGGAAGAATCTGGTTTATTCCTCTACTGCCAAAATATATCACAAGAAAGAAAGTGACAGAGCAGTGCATGTCTCTAAATCAGTGTCCCCTCTGATGGGCTCTTACTACAAGGCATGATTTGTGACAGTTGCTAAACAGGAATAAATGGTGGAAAATTATTAAACGGGTCAATAATCCTAGTGAACTTGACAAAACATAATGTTAAGAAACCTAAAAAAGTCTCAACGTCTGCAAATATCCTGATGCAGTGTGAGTGATGACTGGACTCCACTACAAATGTGGAGTGCTGACTCTTTACAAAAAAGAAAACAGATAAGAAACCAAAGAATTGGTTGTGTGTTCTACCCCTTTGTGTTTTGTGGGCTGATCAGCCACTATTTAAGTTTCCCCTTGGTCTTGTTTAGTCAGGTCAGTTTGTTTGAGTTACTAATATTGTTTGTTATCAACTTTTGAGTAGCGTTTTGTTACTTTGACCTCTTTTATGGGCCCAAGATTTAGATTTTTCCTGTATAGTTTCATCAAGTTTGTTTTTGGATTAAATAAACAACTTTTTTTGGACTTTAACCTGTGCCAGATTTTCCTTCCCTGCTCGGTCCATCACACATCCAATCATCCTTCCATTGTCTTCCATTTATGTTATTCCATTTGGAGCCTATCCCAACTATCAATGGTGTTGTACACCCTGTACTGGTCACTAGTTAATCATCGGGTTAGCACACCAGTGCCGCTCACATTCACACCTACAGCCAATTTAGACCAGTACACGGCAATACTGCTAATCTAAAGACATTTTATGTCAAGTTACAGCAAAGTAGGGCAGAGTATGTAAATTATGTGTCAACACAACGCAGCCCTTGAAGAGCTGAGGTGCTAGAGCTGTCCTGTATATAATTTTCTCACTATTTTTTTCCTCATATAAGTCCAAGGATTCATATGAGCGCAAAGTACAAGAACAACACATTCACAGATGCTTTTTGTATTTTCTCTCAGCCACTCGCTGAACAGAGTACACACAGTAAGAGGTGAGCCTGCAACGAGAGGAAAACATTATCCTTGAATATATCATATCCTATTATCCTCGCAGGGCAAAACTGGTGACTGCTTAGCCAGTTTAGTTTAAATCTGTGCTTTCAAAAAAGTTGCTAAAAGTATACGATAGGTGGTGAAATCAGTGAATTTTTTACATATAGGACAAATTGTGCTTCGTTTAAATACAGAAAAGCTCTAACTTCAACTTCAGTGAGCATCTGGTTTAAATGTGCGACTATCAACCATGATTGTTACAGTAATGTTAAGGCACACTTCCATAACATGCAGTAATCTGCAAAAGTCTTGAGCAACCCCTCCTTTCTTTATACTTTGCTAAGAAAATTGGGAATTGGTGCAGCAGTTTATTGGAACATGTGCAAACAAGAAAGAGCGTTCAAAATTCTGCTGAGCTTGAAAGTCAATATTTGGTGAGACCACTTTTATCAACACAGCCTGAAGTCTCTTAGGCAAGCGTTGTTGTAGTTTCTTTAAACAGTTTTCAGGAATAGTTCCCCAGGCTTCTTGAAGGACATTCAAAGCTTTAGATGTTGGCTTCTTTTTGTTCAGTTCTCTGTCAGAATGATCCTACATTGCTTCAATAATGTTGAGGTCCGGGCTGTGGTGTGGCCAATCCATGATTGGATAATCTTCCACTGTGTTTTTCTATCCAGGTATCCTTTTACTTCATGCTTTGGCAATCATCATGTGTCTTGGATCATTGTCATGCTGAAAAATGCAGCCACTGCCAATCAGCCAACCAAATATCAGTACCAGTATCAGCCTTAGAAATCCTATATCAGTCAGGCTTTACATAACAGTTCTTTATACCTAACAACTGGCTGGCACACACAAAACAATATGTGACTGTTTCGGCATTAAAAGTGAGCGCCAGTTTTGCATCCAGATGGTGTTGAGACAAACGTGGCGCATGCTTGTCCCCAGATGCTCAAAAGTTGTGGCATCTTAGCTCCATTGAGACTTCGAACCAACTCGCACACCCACCCTCGTCTCCCTCATTAGCTTTGATTGGAAGTTTACACATGGCCACTCACATTTATGAGTAGACCAACTCTCCTCTGTCTAATCAACCGAGATATGTATCATTCATAAATGCTCAGGGGAGAACTCTAAACACATGCTTTTTTCCTAAATGTAAGAAAGATCATGTTCAGGTTTATGGTTCTATAAACGTGGAAATTATGAAATTCTCTTTTCTACATATATTATATTAATTTTTTTCATTAATTTTTTCCTTTTTTTTTTTTTAAACATTATAGTTTCCTGCTTCCTCTATAATAGGTTTTAAACCAAAACCTCTATTTAAGACAAAATTCTGAAAACATGGCGGTACTTTTTGGTCATGGTGGGGCTGACTACAGTACAAGTTTTCTCGCCTATCCTGAAAAAGACGAAGGACGTCCATACAGCACAGCAACAAACAACACGTGAAAGCTGGTGACTTGTGTAACTGTCACGATACCTCTGTCCTGACTTGTTGATAAGAAATGCAGTCAGAGTGTGCAAGTATTTTACAATGAGACTCATTGTCTCAATGGGATTATACATTATATATAATTGTTTAGGTTGACATTATGTGACATAACACCTCATAGTAATGTTAGTAGATTACTCTTCTAAGTTTCTGGTATAAAACTTAAGAGCACAGTTGCTGTGGTGCAGTGCACGGAAGTCACCAATGCTCCAAACCTCCTAACATTAATATCAGCACATTAGCCCTTTGTCAGATTGCCGACCTTTCCAGGGTGTACCCAGCCTCTCACCCTATGGTAGCTGGGACAGGCTCCAGCCCCACCATAACCCTGATAAGGATAAGTGGAAGAGGATGGATGGATGAATGGATGAATGGACAAAAATGTTGAAGCAGGAGTTTAATGGCATAGGTTTCCATGGCCAAGCAGCTCCTTTAGGTGTAATGTTTTGGTGGCCTAGTACGTTTTTTTCCCAGTATGAAGTATGTATCAAGTCTCCAGCAAAATGATATTGACTTGGCTAGCTATAAAGGATCACATTAATAACACTGAGTAGTGAGTTGTTCATATAGACTCTACACAATCAGCAAACACTTCATATCCAGACCCAACAGTATTTTAACGTTAAGCAATACCTTGACGTGACTTCTGTAGATGGCAGAATATATTTAGACAAAGAGAAAAAAAACATGCGCACACAAAATCCATTATCTGAATTTTACACTTTCTGAACAATAAAAAGTACAGCTTTAGAAAACAGCTTTAGAGTACAACTTTTTTTATTTTCCATTGTTAATATTTCTTTTAATGTTGATAAATACATTTAAGATGGATTACAGATGGACAACAATGAGTAACACTTACATTAGGTTGAGTTTCGGCTACCCACCTTTTCTCCACAGTCTGGGTAACACCCAGTTAAAATTTTACATTGTTCAGAACCAGACAGCATACACAGTGCGTACTAGTCTCTCTGTACAGCACTGTATATTTCCATAATAATCTCCTGTTGTTGATATTTCAAGTTTAGAAAAGCACATTCTCCCAAAAGAGATACTAGAATCAAGAAGTCAAACAACTTGTACAACAAACATGTCAATTAGGCAAGACTAGCAGCCATGAAGCTCAGGGTCTGTTACACAAGAACTCTTGAGAAATGTGGCAGTACTCTAGGGTGCTGTTAGGTCTGGAACAGCAG
>VOQK01027055.1:0-14589 GCA_015052645.1 Benitochromis conjunctus
AATAATTTTTTTTTATAAAAATTTATTTTTTTTTTTTTTTTTTTTTTAATTTATTTATTTTTAAAAAATATTTTAGATCATGTTTGGTCTAGATGAAACTGTCATTTCGTCGTGGTTATAAAAAGGGAAAAGTAGTATCTGCAGAACCCTGCTGAGTAACTTAGATTTGTTCAGAGTAATGGGATGTGCCAGATAAATCCTCTTAGTATGTTAATACATTTGCTTGACACGTCTTCTCTTTTAAATTCAAGTTTTGTTCTTTCTTTCCAGAAGTGTTGGTCAGAGGATGGAGCGTCTCCATGCATTCTCATAGAAACTCCCCACAAAGAGCTAAAACCAGCAGACCCGTCCAACTTCAAACAATACACGTTCAAGAACCTCTTCATCAAAGCTTCGCCCATTCCTCGCCTCAGGTAAGTGTAGCTTGTACACCTCAATAGGGAGGTCGTAGCGCAACACTTAATACTCAACAGCTCTATTGTTGTTGGAGCCGTTGCTCCACCCCACCTGGTATTTAGGGTTCAAGGGCCTCGTTTGCAGTCAGACTCACTTTGCAACTGAAATCAAGTTTCAGGTTTATCCTGTTGCTTGCTTTGTCTGCAGAACTCGTTAATTCCCCTCTCGGATTTTGCCCAGTCTGTAGTCAGGTGTTAGCATCACTATTGACCAGCATAAATTATGAGCAGGATTACCATTCTTAAACTTTATGCTCTGCTAAATGGTTAAAACTTGCTGTTTCTCTTCCAGTTGGGCTAGTTCGGACGACGTGTGGATCAAAATGCTTAACAAGGAGTTGAAGTACGTTCACGACAAAAGCTACCTGCAGCGGCATCCTAAACTGCAGCCCAAGATGAGGGCAATTCTCCTGGACTGGCTGCTTGAGGTGAGCATGAAAATCTTAAATGTGCAGAAATCCGACTGTTCTGGTTTTGGGCAAATACTCAGCCTTTATGTGCGATTGCCTCGGCAGGTGAGTGAGGTGTACAGCCTCCACAGACAGACAGCGTACCTCGCCCAGGACTATTTTGACCGCTTCATGCTCACTCAGGAGAATATCAACAAAGACTACCTGCAGCTCATCGGCATCACGGCGCTCTTCATTGCCTCCAAGATAGAGGTGAGTGTCTTCATTCTTATCCAGTCGGATCATTCTTATAGTTCAACCTCTGTCTGTGCAGATGCGGTTTAATCTCAATAACCAACTTCTTGTTTCTCATCAGGAAATCTACCCTCCTAAAACCTACGAGTTTGCCTATGTCACAGACGGTGCCTGCGACCTGTGGGACATCCAGCGCACAGAGCTTCACATATTAAAGGTACACAAAAACTGGTCTATTAAATCTGATGGGGTTATTTTTATTTTTCCCCCCAGTAACTGAAGTGATAATGGTTTTCAAGAAAAGTGTTTAGTAGCTCCAGTGAGAACGTCACACTTTCTAATCTTGTAATATTGAGTGGTAGTAATCAAAGTTTACTCCGTGTTGTTGTCCCATAGGCGTTAAACTGGAACCTGTGTCCCGAGACCCCCATCTCCTGGTTGAAGCTGTACACTCAGGTTGAAGCCCAGAAAAATGGAGTGAACTTCCTGGAGCCACAGTTCTCCCAGGAAACCTACATCCAGATCACACAGGTACCTTCAACGGCCTTATTTACATCCTCTTTTTCTGTTTATGCTTGTTTATTCGGCTCTGTGTAAATCAATTTTAAAAGAAAACTTGATACAAACTTTTCTGGGTCAGTATTTTACTGACCTTTGACCTGTATGTTGCAGCTGTTGGACTTGTGTATGATGGACATCACCGCGCTGGACTATAACTACAGTGTTCTTGCCGCAGCTGCCTTCTGCCACTTTTCCACCTTTGACGTTGTACATAAAGTCTCAGGTGAGTTTCAACATGCACATCACCAGATTAATTTTTATCTTTTTATTTTTTTGGTTCTATTTGTTGGTGGGCTTTGTGGAAAAACAATCGTTTACTCTGTTTTTTGCCTCAGGCCTCACATGGGATAGTGTGTCTCACTGTTATCAATGGATGACTCCCTTCATGGAAACATTGCGATCTGAACCCAAACCTCAGCTCAAGAACTTCCCAAAAGTGAGAGCAGACGACCGACACAACATCCAGACACACGTGGCCTATCTGGACTTACTGGTGAGCAAAAGTTGCAGAAAATACTTTAATAAAGGCAATAAAATCTGGTCATGTAGACAGAAAACACAAAATCAGAAATGCAAGATTAGTATTACTGATAATTACTGTCTATATAGCCACTTCATTGAAAGAGCTGTTAATTCTTTGGCTCAAATTTCACATATTTGTACAGAACCAGTGCAGGACTCGAGCCCAGAAAGGGCAGAAAGAATATAACTGAGGCCAGTTAAGTTGTGTTTTACCACAGTGTAACACTTATTGTTAGTGTCCCTGGAAAACTAAGGCACCAATACAAGGCTTTTAACTGGTAACAATGGTACTGTATAGGATTTTAAGTGATTGTAATTACTATATGGCACTGTTTCTTTCTGCAGAGAAAAGCTCAGGAGTGTCAGATCTCAGAGAGTGACGCCGGTCAGCTATCGCCTGTCGCTGTGGGACCGATTCTGACACCACCCAGCAGCACGGAGAAGCCACCCAATCCCTGACTAGGACAAAACCAGAGAGACGTGCTACCTCTCTTCAGTCCGACAGGAGCCACTTGCTGAATGATGCACAATTCTGGGCAAACAGACCTCATGTAGCTTTTTGTTTTGTGTTGTTGATGCTTTTTTTTTTTTTTTTTTTTTTTTTTTTTTTTTTTTTTTTTTTTTTTTTTTTTTTTTTTTTTTTTTTTTTCTTTTTAATTTTTTTTTTTTTTTTTTTTTTTTTTTTTTTTTTTTAAGAAAATAACAGATTGTTGATTTGTCCAGTATTATATTTTTTTCTATTTGTCTGATAGATTTATTTAGGTTTTTCCGTTCAATCATGACCTCCCTCACATGCATCAACAGCTCTGTGGCCCTTATATGAAGGGTTCAAGTGAGGTGATATAACAAGGGAGCAGACCTCACCTGGTTGTGTAACTGCTTGTCAGTCAGTTGTCCTATTACTTTTGAGGATTTGTAATGCCTAAAGAGTTTATGCATTACTTTCGTTAAACTTCTCAAATTCAAGTCTGCAATTTAATCATATATTATCTTACAAAATACAATGTGGTGGTATACAGAGCTAAAATTACCAAAAAAAGTATAATTGTTCAAAACGTTAATGACCTAACTGTAGTCCTTCTCAGACATGTTTCTGTCATTGCTTGCATAAACAGTGTTTTAAAGACATAAAGGGATTCCAGCAATATTATTATGTATTATGCCAAATGTACAAGATTTGGCAGCACAATAAGTGAAATAGAATATAGTAGTTCAGAATGTGCATTCATGCGCAGAGCTCTTTTGATTTGGAAAAGCTTCTGCATTGATTCTGCTGTTGTTTGATGCTACAAGTATGCAATAATCTCAGAAGAAACAAGTGCAAACAATAAACTAACTTTTAATCTAAGTCTCTTGCTTCTGTTAGAACTCAAGTTAAATCATTAGTGACAAAACTTGTTAAGCTGACATGTCACAGACTCTGTCCTCATCACATTTGTTAATGTGATTGCAGTCTTGTTCCTTGTTGTGAGTGATACTAACAGTTGTGGTCAAACATTTACATACACCCATCATGGGCATGAATGTCATAGTAATTTTGGTCTTTTAATGATTTCTCTAAACTGTTCTTTTTCCAGGTTGGAGTCATTATACAACATATGTGTTTATTGACTTAAAAATGAATTGGGGGAATTGGTTGCACAAGTTTAAATTAATTTTGGATTTTCTCTCATCCATGCAGGGTTACAAGTATACATATAGGGTCAAATGTATAAATACACTCACTTAAATCTTTTACTGGTGATAAGTGGTACTGAAGGTTCTGCAATATTAACTTCTCATTAGTTACTATGATTGAATACACTTGGTAGTTTCTCTTTGCCAACATAAAGATAATTTGTTTAACAGCCCTTATTGCATTGACCATTCCTCAGAATAATGGGAAAGTTCAAGAAACTCAGTGAAGGCTTAAGAAGGATATTTACTGTGTATTTATACATGTTGGGAAGGTTTCTTGGAGCCATCTCTAAACAACTGAGTCCAGTGTTATCAGTTCAAACAACCGTGTGGAAATACAGGTTGTTTGGATATGTCACCACTTTGCCAAGGTCTGGAAAAAGATCAAAAATTGTCCCTCTCAGATGAGAGGAAACCACCAGGTTTCATCCTAACTGGAAACTGCTGGAACACCAGGGTCTCTGTCCACAGTGAATCAAGTTTTACCTTAAAGTGGACTGACAAGTGACAAACAAGAAAAAAACCTCTGCTCCAAAATCCACATCTTTAAGCTCAACTGAAATTTGCAACACAAAAAAGCCAAATGCCTTCTGAAGACAAGTTTTATGGTCAGACGAGATGAACAGTGTACGAACAATGTACAAACTGTCAAACGTGGTGCTAGCATCATGCTCTGGGGTTGTTTAGCTGTAGATTGAATAATGAAGAAGCAGGGCTACATCCAAGTTCTTCAACATCACCTCAGATCAACAGCTACATGGCTGAAACTTGGAGAGAACTGGGTCTTCCAACAGGACAATGATTACACACATCAAAACTGGTTTAGGGATGAATAAAGCAGGCTAACATTAAGCTTCTGGATTTGCCAATCGAAATCCTGGACCTCAACCATATTGAAAATTTGTGGACTATGTTTAAAAGCTGGATCCATGGCAGGAAACAAACCAATTTAAATGAACTTTGCTAATTTTTCCAAGATGAGTGGTCAGCCAGAATTAGACCAGAAGTTTGTTAATGGCTACCAAAAGCATCTGGTCGAGGGCCAACTTGCTAAGGAACATTTAACAAAATATTAGTGGTGGTATATAACTACACCACAATGGGTAGCTCCTCATGTTTGATAGATTTTTAGGGTTTCTCCTCCAAGACCATCTTAGAGAGGCAGAGTTTTTCAGAATTAAAGGCACAGGTTTATCTGCAAAAAACTGCATCTAAAAATTCTGTAACAATTTCAGAATTTTCAATGTAAAGTTTTGAAGAATTAATTTGTCATAATCTACAGTACACAATATCATTAAAGACTAATTTGTGTGAACACATTTAATGTGCTATTTACAAATGCAGGTTAAAGCTCTGTCATTACATGAGCATGATTCTGAAATGCCACCGTCTTCTCTGATGGTAGCCCACTTTGCGTTCGTCATAAAATGGGCTTTAGAGCAAAATGTCCATCCAGACTCAATGGCTTAATTGTAGAAAGGTTCGGTTCTTAAACTGGACTTTCTGCAATTGAAAGCTCTTGGTGCATTCTAAAATGCAACAAATGAAGTAGACTACAAAGAAAACCCAGGATTGTTGAACAGCTAGGATCCTGTATCAGACAAGAATGGGACAAGATTCCTCTCCCAAGAGTCCAGCAGCTGGTCTCCTCAGCTCCCACATGTTTATAGACTACTGTTCAAGGAAGAGGGGATGTCAAACTGTTTTTTTGTGACTGTGTGGACTAGTTCATGGAGAATTTACATTATAATACACTAACTACGCATGTTGCAAAAGTGGCTGACTTCAAGCGGAGTTGAAAAAAGTCTGAAACCAGATGCCTATTTGGCTCTGCTGCTCATTTTCAAAACAGAGTATATTCAACTCTTAAGAAGATAATCATGCTTAGTACTACCAAAATGGGAGTCAGTTTTCCAGTTACAAGTTAAAAAAATAATAATTAGATGCACTATAAAGTTGTTGTTTGTTTTTTAAGTGGGGTTTTACTAAAGGCAATAAAAACCTTAAGTAAGACTGATGATAAAGTTCTTTCTCTTGCATTCAGATCTGACTTATTAATCACTGTGCAGTTAAACTCAATAAATGTAACTGTTTTGGGGGTAAAAATTGGCTTCGTGGTGAAACTGATTGTATGCCACTGCTGAATGATGGGTGCTGTGGAAAACCTGGTTGGGGACTGGTGATTGAGCCCAGTATGTAGTAATGTTTGTTTTTTTTTCGTAGCGTTTGGGGATTAAGCTGCACATTTGTGCAACACCTGGATTTAGTAGTATTTGCACAGATACACACCACCCGCCACATGGCACCCAGATCACTGCAGGTGTTGATTCTCTTTTGTGGCTACAGCTTCACAAACGCACACTCACACTCACACGCACAAACACACACACACACACACACACACACACAGGAGATGGGGCTACTATTAGAGTCTAAGTAGGTTGTTAGGTTTTACGAAACTGATCTCTTAATATCATAGTGTCTCAGCATCATCAGTATTTATCTGACATAATGTGCCTTGGCAAAATCAACTATATGGATAGAACTATGTCAGCCTTCATTCATCCTGGGAAATGAAATGTGGTGTTTAAAGTTCAAGCAATTAGTTTCAAATGTGGGTAATCTTTTTCAAGCATCTATCGTATTTTGTTTCTTTTCATTCATTGAGAATATTAACGATCTTAAAAACCAGTAGGACTGTGTTTCTAATGGCAGATAATGACTCCTAATGTGTTTCTCTACATGACTGGAGAGGAAATTAATTGGTTCCTCGCACACATCGATGTGCCTCATTTATGCTTGGGTGAAAGTGCTGGTGTTGACTCAAACCTCTTATGTTCAAATTGCTTGGATTTGAGTGAAATGCTTTCACTGCATTGTTTCATGAATTTGTCCGATTGATTCTTCTAAATAGTGCAGTTGTTGCATGTTACAAAATCAAGAGACCTATGACCTAAAAGGAAAACTTGAGCTCTTTGTCAGGCAGCTAAATATTTTTTGTGAGGGCACTGGCTTCCAAATCACATACAGGGAGCTATACCTGCTGTGGTGACCCTTTGTGACCACAGGGGCAGCTGAAAGTAGCTTCTGCATTTATCTGTTTGGTATTGACAGTTCATATTTTCTCTTTCAGTCATCTTGATAGCACAGGTTATAATTATTCTTTTCTTCTGACTCACTAACAGTAAAATCATAAAGACATGTTTTGCCTTGGGCAACTTGTCTTACATTTATACATTTCCATGTAACTAAGCAACCTGGAAAAAAATTCTATCATCATAGCTCTAGTGCCACCCAGTGTTGATCTTTTACTTAAACGCTGTAAAGTCAGTAAAGAGAGCAGAGGCATCTCGAACTCTAAGGAAATGAATCTGAGGCTTCTCAAGCTGCTTCCTAATATACAGACAAGTTCAGCTCAGTTAAAGACAGATCATAATCATAGCTGAGAGGGTATTTTCTTCAAAAACGTATACATTTTTGATCTTTGCTTCAGCCTGCTTTAACCTTTAGGTCAAGCTGGATAGCCTGCATTCCTCTCATACTGTCACTGTGACTAGGAGGAGTTCGTCTATCAGTATTGCGCTGTCACACCCATGGATGTTATGCACCTTACATACCTATGATCATTCAAAACACGGCACTCCCAATAATCAGCTCACCCTCACAGACAGTCTGACTTTCATGCTTCAAGTCTCACTGTCACTTGACATTCTTAAGCATCAGTCTGAGACCCCTCAAATCTGTCATTAAGCAAGTCAGGTATGTCAGTTTGGCTGGCCGTACACATTGTTTAATCAGCTGAACTACACGTCATATCAGAAGAAATCTCGTTCAAAGTCTAAATGTTTAAGGCAACAGAAACACCTGCTCAATCATCAGTAGCCAAGCTGCTTTATGACCAGACCTCAAAGGCATAAGGTCTGAGTTTGGGTTGTTAGGAAATTTTATTGGACCTTGGTCATGTTAGATAACAAGTACTTTAATTATTATACATGTGTAAAGTATCCACTCCCATCCAAAGTGCTATAAAGTCAACGGGATGTTGCTACGTGGTTATATAGCAGGTAATCCTTTCACACAGAGATTCAAACATAAGACCTGGGGGGAGACCCCGATCCAATGAAGGAGGGCATCAGTTTTGAACTTTTAACTGAATTTTTGTAGGTTTTACAGCTTGTGCTACTGATAAAGACTTCCCCCATAGATGCTCATGCTACATCAAAGTAATTAGTAAATGACAGAAGATAACACTTTTTCAATATCTACTGAAGACATCTGAGAAACTTCTGTTTTTTTACAATGGGTCCATAGTAAAAAAACAAAAAGCCTACTGGACAGTCTGTGCAATGAGCTACCGGAGCCTTTTCTGTAATTTTACACATTTATTTCTTACAGTTTAAGCCCAAAGATAAGTGGTGACAGATTTCTTTTGTTTACTACAGTGGCATTTTTTTAACCATGGAGAAAAACAGAGACGTACTGCTGAAACTGCACTTCTTTCTTATATTAAGATATCGCAGGGGTTAAGTTTGCGGTTTCACTGGTCCAGTCCACTTAAAATCAAAGTGGGTTGTATGTGGCCCACAGTGTAAAACAAGTTTAACATCCCTGCTTTTAAAGGTACCAGTTTTGCATGTTAAGTTGGCATAACTGGTACTTTGGTAACTCCTTCAGAAATCTACATTAAATATAAAAAAAGCCAAGGTTCTGGTTGAGCTCCCTACATTGAGCTGTAGGGCTATTGCAAAGGCCCAGGTTTGAATTTGACCATGCCATTTGCTGTCTATCTCCAAGCTTTACTCTCAACTATCGTACTAAATGCTAAAAAGCCTCCCAAAATATTCAAATACACCCACAGGCCACTTCATTTAGTCTACCTGCATAACTGAATGCAATAAAAACACCACCACAGACAGCATTTACATTTAAAATCACAGGCAGCCGAGTACACTCTCAGCCTCATGACCCCAATAGAATTATCACCTTACTGACAACATCAACATAAATTTAGAGGATTCCTAATAGGTGGGATTTACAGTAGAGCTATCATACTGGATTACTTTGATTAGAAGTGTACCTAATGAAGTGACTGATGTGTGTGCATGCTTTATATTTCTGTCTTCTATTTACGTTATACCATAAAATTACTTTCTAGTGTTAAGAATATATTTATGCAAGTTCAAGCCTTTAGTAGGATTAGGACAGAGAGAGAATCCCACACCCACATCGCAGGTTTGCTTCCTCATCACTCAAGTTGAGCTGCAGGTCTTTCAGCACTCCACCCAGTTCCATGTTTCTTGAAAAACAAGCAGTTAGGAAACACAGATGACGGCGATAGAAACATGTAGAATGAGAGCGACCGAGAGAGAAAACCTATTCTCTGATTCTTCCGTAAAGCCACGCCCGTGGGTGGCCTTGAATCTCCACTCCCTTAAGGTTTAAAGCTGAAGGAATGACGAGGGTGTGATTTGTGTAGCGTGACGGACAGGTGTTGAGACCTGAGCTGGAAGTGAGAGTTTTTCCATCGTCGAAGAGCTTTCTGTGGAGGTATGTACCCTTTCTCTGTGTGAATCTTTCATCAGTTTAGCTGAAAATGTGTGCGTAATGATACTTCAGAGGTATTAAAAATACACATGATAAATTGAGATTGTATATGAGACGAGTTTTTTGAGATGGTGTTTTGCACTGAGGCGTAAAGGAAGATAAATCAGAGAATACACTGTATGTCGAGTTATGTAACTATATCAAAGTAGCGTTCATGTCAGATTGGACTTCTTTTAACAAAAATAATGCGTGCCTTACCGATACAAAGAGGAGACAAACAGATTTGCAGTTGTACATGCAAAAGAAAATTCACCCTAAATAATAATGAAGAAATTATTTTGAGTAAAATGCAATTGAAATTGATAAAATCAAAGTTTTATTTATTCAAAAAATTAATCATATGCTTGGTAAAACCTTGATGTATAAAATTTAAGTCAAATTCATTTGATCAGATTCTATTAAATGTAACATTTTAAATTGTACTTATGTAATACAATGACATGGAAACTTTACATGTAATCAAATTACCTAGAGTGAGCATGTTGGGCATTAGTGTTTTTTGAGCGTATGTTGAAGGAGCGTTTTGTGCCTTTAATGTATTTTCTCACAACAGATCAGATCTGATAAACCACTGACTGAGATCTGATCTGTTTTATGATATCTTATCTGAAAACATGTAAATCATCTTTTAGAAACTAGAAGTTGAATGAATCTGTATGTTCTACTGTGTGTGTGTGTGTGTTTTTTTTTCCTATCAGATAATTAAATATCCAGTAACACATAACAATGACAAAAAGTACTTGTCAGACTCATGAATAGACAAATATGCCATTTACAGTTAAAACTTCTGTCGAGGCTGTAAGTCTACCTCGAGGTTTATGATGTATGTTCGTCCTGGAGGGTGCAGATGAAAGGGTGCAATCTTTACCATCGATAGCCTGTGGCCTGTCACGCCTTTGTCAGCAAAAGCTCTCTGTTTTGATGACAAAGACGTGTTTGGAGAAGGTGTGCTGTGGGTGGGTGTGTCCTACATGTGGGTACAAATCAAGACTAACCAGTTTAAGCTTAATATTTCCTGAGTCTGGGGTTAAACAGAACTTTTGATTTACTAAAGACGCAGTGCCAAACTCAACAAGGCAAGATCATAAATCCAGTCTGCCCAAGTATAGAGATGGCAGAAAGCAGTGATTACTTGTTCACTTCATTGTGGAGCATACAGAGTACAGTACCAATGGCACATGAAAGGTTTTAGCCTAGAGTGCCACCCTGTGGCTAATGAGCTGGGCTCTTTTTTCTATTATGTGATCCATTTTCTTGTTGTTTCACACTTACAGGTGAAATTCCAAAATGAGCTCTTACAAAAATGGTAAGTTGAGAACTATCAAAGAATAAAATGTATGAATCAAATTCTAAGCATGTGGATTTTTAAAATAGCAGATGCAAGATTAGGTAGCAAGGTGTAAAAGTAAAGAAAACAATATACAAAAAGAAGAACAATATAAAAGAACTATGTACACAATGTATAAGTTACAGGAAACATTGATGGGGTGTATACAAGGGCATCATAATATAATATAATAAATAAGGGTGGAAGGGCTATGGTCATTAAAGATAGGGATGGTAATTGCCAAAATATTGCACAGGAAAAAAAATCGAAGTATTAAATATTTATGTTGGCCCCATACATACTATATTTGAATTTAATTTTTAAGTACATCGCAGTGAGAGAAACCACAGCTTGAATACAGCAATGTGCAGTGGTTGCAGTGTGCAGCAGTAAAGACAAGTCCTGAGACGCAAAAAGAGTATTCAGAACAAAAAGCAAGCCATTTATATACACGTTGATTCAATGTTCAAAAACAAAAAAGTCCAAAAAATGGAGAATAGTAGAAACAAAATATAATAGATTCCAAAAATTAAGGCACAAGGTAAACCAGAAGCACTAAGAGATCCTCAGGAATAAACTAGGAAGCCAAGCTAGGCACAAACAGGCAGAATATGTAGAGCAGGAACACAGTATGACATGGCACAATTCAGCTGAAAGGCAGGACTATTTATACACAGGAACACACTAAGGGCAAAGGAGGGGAGTGGAAACAGCTGGGTACCAACAGACGATGATAATCATGATAAAGAGACAGGGAAGATTAAACATGACCCAAGACACAAAAGACAAAGAGGGAGATGAGACAGACGGAGGAACTGAAAGGAACCACAGAGGGAACTAACTAAATATTAATACTGAGACTGAGGGGTTCACAACAACTCGGGATAAAAATCTAAACAGAAATCTAAACTCTGATAGCAGAAAACCACACGAGAAACTTACCCAAGAGCGTAAGAGAGTACAAAGATGAAGACAAAGACAGAACCCTTCTAAAGTAAAGTAAAGGTAAGAGTAAAGATAAATATAATACTACAGCAAACTAAACAAAATGCTAAAAGAACTAAAAGATTAAAGGTTACAAATATAAAAGTGAACAACTGAGAAGAGAAAGAGAGAAAATGGCAAAAGATAAGAGCTAGAAATCCAAAACTCAAAGAACAGACTAAACACATACAGAAGACACAGTGGAAATATAATCAACAAAATATCAGGAAGCATACAAACAACTGTAAATCTCTAAGGGAACAATGAACTCACAAAACTTAGAGCCCTGCTTTCAAGACGTCATTAGAAAACTTTATAAAATACCTTCCTCATTTTATTTTCAGGAGCAGCATGCTAGTTTTTAATTGGCTCTATTATATTCGGTTAAACAGGTATAAACTTTACTTAATTAAGTGCACGAATGATAAATGTTGAAGTCTTTGTTTCTGTCCTATATTAGCAGGCAAGACGTCTCTTCTAAAAGACAACAGCTGGATCAGAAAACCAGATGATGAGGATGAACTTGTTGAGTAAGTACAACAAAGGTAAAAGTTAAAACACAGATGCTTACGCACACATGCATTTGGGGAATGGCAGAATTGTTGGGTGTGACTTTCGGGTCAAAGCTCAGCTTTCTTTCAACCTTAAAAAAGGCCTTCTCACATTCCTCTGGAGAGTCACGGTGTTGAGTCATCTCTGTGTAAATATTTTTTTTTTTCCTCCTACAGCCAAGATCCGAACTTTGCCAGAAGTGTTCTGGGCCGAAACAAATCCAATGAAACTCTTACGAGGTAAAAGAGACATTTAAATTCACCCTAATTTGCAGACCAGTGAAGGAAAGCTAATATGTTCTGTGATGACTGATTTCAAGTTGAGAAAAGAGTCATTTATTCTTCTGCATCCTGTAAATCTTTATGCATTTCTCACAGTTTAGAGTCTGAAGAAGAAAAACTCACCAAACCAATCAGCTCATCCACATATGTGCAAGAGATCACCAAGAGGTACCGTTTCTGTTAAATATGTGATATGTCTAAATAAAAGCCATATAAATGGCAGGAACAATAATGTGTCATTTCTCTCACTGAAGGTTCGGTGGAAAGCAGATTGACCCGAAGACCAAGTTAGTACAGTTTTCTTTTATTACAGTCACAGTTTTATTACAGTTTTGTTATTATTCATTTGTGCAAGTCAAGACATGAGGTTAAGTAAGAGTTCTTTTCTCTTTGCAGCACTCTTCCTTCCACTAAGACCTCCTACACTAAAAGGTACCTTTTCATAAAACAACTAATAGCACAACATTTAGTCTTTCTGGAATTCTTGGATAGGAAATCACCTGAATGATCTGCCTCTTTGTTGCAGTACATATTCATCTGTGAAGGCAGATTCGCCCACCGTGTACGTAAAGCTCCAGTCTAATACATCTAATGCAATAATCAACAGAGGAGCAATTAATATAATGTGTATTTTTGTATATCGCATGTCCCTGCAGCACCACCACGACCAAGACTACTGTGACAGAGTATCCAAAGACAAGGTACACAAGGAATGCATGAACACACCAGCAAGTTAACACATTACAATGACACCTTTAGTAAATGGATTTGGCTTCTCTCTTTTTTCAGCACCAAAACATCCACAGTCACCAAGGATGGATCAACCACTGAGACCACCATTACCACCACCCAAAATGTCAAGTAGGGAACACTGCCTCACGTTACATTATTGCACATGTAATCCGCAGCATATCGTTGACATTTATTTGCTTTTATAGGTCTCCTGTGACATTTTCTGAGCGGGTCAGGTCTTCAAGCAAAGGGTAAAAATACTGTGGTAATTTATAGTAGAAGCAATACTTTAATTATTTACTTCAGTATGAGAAACAGTATGATCATCACTCATCAGGCTGTTGAATCTGAACTAGAGCAACTAACACGTATATTTAATAAGATGGCTAAGAACAATTTTAATCATATCAGGTTAGACTACCCAGGTGTACATCAACTAGTTAAAAAAGAGCTCCACTGAAACTAAGTACAACTTTGGTGGTGATATTAGACAGAGAGGAGACAATGGCAGTATTTTCTTTTTTACAAAGGAGTACATTTACTTTTTGCCAATACTTATATACCAGTCATGTGAGAAGGAAACTCTTGACAGGACTGTAGGACCACCTTTAGCAGCAAAAACTTGAAGTAATAATTTCACGTATGATTTTTCAGTATGGAGGAATTTTGGCTCACTCTTTTTTACAACATTGCCTCAGTTCACTGAGGTTTGTGAATAATCATGCAAGCACAGCTCTTTGAAAATCCTGCAACATCACGTCAGTCAGGTTGAGTGATCAATTAATCAAGTGTAAATTATCAGTTTCTTAATGCTTCTTACCTGCTTAAATTTACTGAAAACATAAAGGGTATAATTAGTTTGTCATAGAATACACAATCATGTGAAAAATGTATTTTTATTGTATATGTGTATAGCTTAAAATGTAAAAGTACGATTTAGTAGTAGTATACTGAATATTGAATATTTTCATACTGACTTATTGCTACTTTCACTTAGAAGTCATAAGCCAGTAAGGTTGAGCCTTCAGATATAATAGTTCATAATGCCTTTTGCTTTTCAAGCTAACCCAGCATTTTAAAAGCCTAATAAAAATATCTACCGTTTCTTAAGTGGCCCAACATATACGCACATCTTTCCAAACAGGCAAGAATACCAACCCTACTCACCTACCTTAACAACACCCAAAGTGACGGAGACAACTGTTACCAGCACCAAAGAGTAAGACACAGATTGTTCAGTTAGTGTAGAA